>LOJH01017911.1:0-20687 GCA_001685095.1 Ellobius talpinus
GACAGAGACCCACATCGGAGCAGTGGACTGAGCTCCCAAGGTCCAGTTGAAGAGCAGAAGGAGGGAGAATGAGCAAGAAAGTCAGGACCACGAGGGGTGCGTCCACCCACTGAGACAGTGTGCCTGAGCTAATGGGAGCTCACCAAATCCAGCTGGACTGGGACTGAACGAGCATGGGAGCAAACTGGACCCTCTGAATGTGGCTGACAATTGGGGCTGACTGAGAAGCCAATGATAGTGACACTGGGATTTGTCTCTACTGCATGTCCTGGCTTTTTGGCATCCTATTCTATTTGGATGCAAACCTTCATAAGCCTGGATGTAGGGGGGAGGACCTTGGACTTCCCACAGGGCAGAGTACTTTGTCCTCTCTCAGGACTGGAAGGGGAGGGGAGAGGGTGTGTGGGGAAGCAGGAGGGAAGTAGGAAGAGGGGAGGAAGTGGAAATTTTGATCGGTATTATTTATAAAGTAATAAAAAAATTTAAAAATAATCTAGAAAGTCAGGTACTGGACAAATTCAACAGAAGACAGCCTAAAAACCATTCTAGAGATAAAGTTGCTCTACTTTAACAAATATGCTTTAAAAACACATTTAAAAACCAGAAATCATATATCTGATAAAAGTAGTATACTTAAAACATAAAAAACACTGAAAACCCAATTTTGAAAACAAAGAAACAAAAACAACCATCCCCCCAAACAAACAAACAAACAAGGGGGTTCAGAATGGGAAACAGACATTTCCCTAAAGATATAAATGGTCAACTGGGCTTTTTAAAGATGTTCCACTTCTGTAAGTCATGCACGGAATGCCAACAAAACCACCATGAATCTCACCACCTGAGAGACCAAGGGAGATTGTGAGTTAAAGCCTGTAGTCTTCATAGTTGGCAGGATGGCCTCGCCACAAAGACAGACCAGGTGTTAGCCAGAGATCAGAAGCCTCACAGACATCTTGCCGGACGGCAACTGTCACAGCAGCTTTGGAAGACAGTATGGCATTGTCTCAGCTGGGGAATGTGGAACTGACTTATGTACGACCCAACAAATCTCCTAAGCATATACTCAAATGTAAAGGTTCATCCAGCAGTGAATATTTACAGTAGCATTATTCATGAAAGTCAGAATGGGAATAAGCCAATGTTTATCAACTAGTCAATGAATAAATGTGGCATATTCACAGTTTTGGATATTAGAGAATACAAAAGAAGGAAACAGACACTGAGTGTGATATGAATAACTCTTGAAAACGTTACACTAAGTGGAAGAAGCTAGTTACATAAGGCCGAATAGTACATGTTTCTATTTATATTACATGTCCAGGATCAAGGAACCTCTTAGAGACAGAAAGGGGATCGGTGATTGCCCAAGGAGGGGAAAGTGTTTTGGAGGTAAAGCAGCGACTGCTGATGATTACAGGGCTTCTTTCTAGAGTGCCAAAAGAATTCCAGAACTCACTATAAACCTTACATGGGTAAACCTGAGCACACGCGACTACCTTGATAAAATGATTACTTATACAAAATCAGGTAGTCATTCTGTATGTACGACTCAAACAGTTACTGACAGGTTGAAAATAAGTAACTCTACTTGGAAAGTAACTTCCAACTGATAAAAATCACCAACAATGTAAACCTTCTTCATGCAGTTCTGCCCTCCATAAGAAACAAAACAATGGCTAGCTAGCTCCTTCAGCTTCATCTTAAAAAGAAAGGAAATGCCACAATAAAAGCTTCATTATTTATTCCTAATACCTCAGCCTAAACCATTAAGTATAAAGTATTTTATTATTATAAAATAACCTCATGAATGACTTGTAGTGCTTACTTCCTCGGGAGCTGTAAGACATCACCATCCTCCCCTCCTCCCAGCTAGGTCAGCATGGACTCCTCTCCACCCTGAGACTTGCTGGCTGCTCAGTGAAGATTGGGCACTTGCAAACCACATGACCTCATGAATGCTATCTTATCACAGCACAGGTTCCTCACGCTGACCACAACTTAAATCAGACAGGCAGCAGGGCAACATCAAGTCTGTGATGCGGACACTGGCAGACATTTCCAGCTGTTCTGTTCATGGGGAGAGAAAATCTGATTATCTCACGTCCAACTGCATCTGTGAGATACTGTCCATGAAAAGCACATGATTTACTGCCTTAGAGACCTCAGCCACAGCTGAAAACTCTGTGCTTAGTAAATCTGAGAGCCAGCAGTTCTGCTTTTATCAAAGCTCCTTTAACTGATACTTAGTAAATATTCCTAATTTGAGAAAGAAAAAAAGCGTAAAAATTAAGTTACTTGCTGGGCATGGAAGTATATACCTTTAATCCTAGTACTAGAAGGACAAAGGCAGGCAGATCCCCATAAATTCAAAATCTAAAAGAAAACAAAATTTTTAAATGACTAACCATATTCCAAAATCAAAGTTTAAGAAACTAGCCCTCTTAATCTAAGAATATGCAGCATGAAAAGTAAGTGTCAAAACAAAAATACATAAACATTGAAAAAAATTTAAGATGGGGGCTGGAGAGAAGGCTCAGTGGTTAAGAGCACTGGCTGCTCTTCCAGAGGACCTGGGTTTAATCCCCAGCACCCACATGGCAGTTCACAACTGTCTGTTTAACTCCAGTTCCAGGGAATCCAACAAACAGAAATATATGCAGGCAAAATACCAATGCACATAGATAAAAATAAACACTGAATTGTTTTTTGAAAAAGAAAAGTGTCAAGTGCTAGGTTATTGGATAATAGCAACAGAACAGCATCTCAATCGAATTTAAAACAAACTGGCTCTGAGACTCTGAAACTCACACTATAGACCAAGATCTCAAAAGGAATGAAATTCAAAACTCTCTCAAATCATAACCAAGGAAGTAGGCTGCAACTGTGGATCTCCTCTTGTTTACGGAGGCTTTGCTTGGGCTGGAGATGTAGCTCAGGCTGGACAGGGCCTAGAACATGCAAGGCCCTGGTGGCCAATTCCAGCTCAGGGGGTGGGGGGAATGAAACAAAGAAAATAAATGTCTGTCTTTACCCAATCACTTTCTACAAAAGCTCTTTTCATTTCATGTTAAAACCAAGTGAGCAGTGAGGTTCCACTCCTGGCTTCAGGAACCTCACTCTTTGATTTTTTTCCCCCACCTTTGTGCTCCTTCCTGGTCTCTTTTGGGAGCTTTTGCCTTAAATTATTTTCACATATATGCCCCTCTATTTTAAATATCCTCTTCTCCCCTTTCTCTGGCTATATTCTACTTTTCTTTAATATATAGCATAGGCAGCCCCAGATTGGAGGGGTATGCGTGTACGTGTGTGTGTGTGTGTGTGTGTGTGAGAGAGAGAGAGGCAGAGAGAGAGGCAGAGAGAGGCAGAGAGAGACAGAGAGAGAGGCAGAGAGAGAGAGAGCAGGCAGGCAGACAGAGCACACACTATGTATGCAAAAAGGCCAGTGTGTGTGTGAGAGAGAGAGAGAACGAGAAAGGCACGGAGAGAGAGAGACAGAGCACAGACCATGTGTGCAGAGACCAGAGAAGGATGCTGGCTGTCTTGCTTTACCTTCCTCTACGTTATTCCTTTAAGAGAGGATTTCTTACTGAACCCAGAGGTTGGCTAGAGGTCACCAAGCAACAGCAATACACCTGTCTTCACCCCCTCAAAATCATAACCACAGCTATTTTCTCACTTGGGTGTTGGGATCTAAACTCAGGTCCTCCAGCTTTTGGAGCAGGGGTGCCCCCAAACTCCGAGTCACCTCTCCAGCCCACATGATCTTCTGACATGCTCCAGGCCACACTTCCATGGGATTCTACCACAACACTGCCACACTGCCTTCCTTCCCTACCAGTTCCAAGTGCCTATACCACGACTTTCATATACTTACTTAGTCCAACCTCAGAGGATCGTATGCTGAGACAATATCTAAGTCGTGCTTGGGAACTAAAGATGTTCAAATGTTCACTTACAGGGTGGACATAAAAATTAGCTGGCATTTTAAGGTCGCAGGATGGGTGTCAAAGATGGGCCTAGAGTCCAGGCCTGAGTTTTCCAATCATCTCTAGCACAATGGAGAACAAAGCCATGCAAAATCTGCAACCAAAACTACGCTAAAATACCCCCGACGACAACAAAATAGATATATATATATTGAGCACAAAACAAAACTGTTGTTAAGAATCAAATAAGCTGCATGGGAACCAAGTAACGTCATTCTCTCTGATTTATGGATCTCCTGGAAGCACAACAGTGAAAGGAAAAAGGCAGAAGTTAAACAAAGAGTAGCAATCGTCAGCTTTTAAGTGGAAGACATCATTTAAAAACGATCATGAAGTACAGAACTGGAGCCCCCCAAAGAGGCAGGAAATGGCTACCCTGTGGGTTATTTTTACTACTCCTTACCAAGCTGAATGAAGCCCTAAGTGCATCCTGTGAGTGTCACTCAATGCTGGTGCTATAATCATGGAAATGCACACGTAAAGGAGACGCTTCCAGACGTCTGGGTTTCACTGTCCTAAGAGCAGGCAACCGCATGGTCTCCTTAGGAGTGCTGAAGGGTTCTCCCACCCTCGTGAGGAATACACCTTCATAGAGCTCACAGTAAGCTGTTTTCCTACAAAAAAATACTGCCATTTGCTTTTACTTTTTGTAACGTAGGCAGTCTTTTTTTCTTTTTTTTTTCCTTTTTTTAGATTTTGAGATAGGTTTCACTCTGCAGCCCATGCTGGCCTGATGCTCTCGGCAATCCTGCTTCACTCTCAGGTGCTAGAATTACAGACATAATTCTAATTACTGCACCCAACCTTCTAAGTGACATGCCTTAGTTTCCTCTATTTTTTTTTCTTGAGACAGAATCTTACTTGTAGCTCAGGCTGGCTTCTGACTCGCAGTAATCCTGCTGCCTCAGCCCCCTGAGCACTGGAGTTACATGTAAGTCATCATGCCTGCCTCAGGGTTTGTAACCCTTATACGGCCATCTAACTGTCACGGATAATTTAGGATCATCTCTTAATATGTTTATTGATCAGCACTAATAAACCCTGGAGTATAAATATTCTCATGTAGCATGAAATACCACGTAGACACTCACAAACCCAGAAATGATAGACTAATGAAGGTTACATGGGAAAGATGGGTACAGGGAGGGGACCCAACACTGGAATCTGCTTGAGAGAATTCCCATTGGCCAAATTCACATTGGGAAGAGTGTGATCTCCAAGAGCAGTGGTCATGAAAATGAGTTCCTACTACAGTGGCAGGACTTTCAGAAGCCAGAGGACGTAAAAAGCAGAGAGGCTCTTTCTCCATCAGTGTCCATGTTAGGCCGACACTGAGCCTCATGGGACTATGCACAGCCAGGGACAGCAGCAAGAGCTGCAGTCTCCCTGCTTGGCCCACAGAACAGTTCAATATTCTAGTCACTGTACAACTTCACTCACCTGCTCTGTGGCCAGGGTGCTATGTCTTTTGAAGAGATGAACTTGACCTTATAAATCTAAGTATTGGATCCAAGCCCCATATTCTATAAATTGGCCTCTTGCTCTGATTTTATTCTATTGATTTCTTAAAATTTTTAAAAGATTTACCCTATTTTATATGTATGAGTTTTATGTATGTATGTATGTATATATGTATGTATGTATGTATGTATGCATGCCTTATGTCCTCAGAGTCAGGAGAGTGCTGGGATCCCGAGGCTGAAGTAACAGATTATAAGCTACTGTGGGGGTAGGAACTGAACCAGGTCCTCTGAAAGACCAACCAGTGCTCTTAATCCCTGAGCCATCTCTCCAGACCATTCCTAGAAATCCTCAGCAAATCTGTATATTCCCAAGAGCTCTTCTTGTTTTCTCTAAGTTCTGGCTTCTTTACTCTTTTTTTTATTTTGAGTTTTAAGCATGGTTCAGATCATCTCAGCCCCACCCGCCAGAGCTAAATTTTAAAAATTCTTATGAATTAACACCAGTTTCTAATGAGAGCAATACCACAGATGCACACACTTCATTAAGAAAAGTACCTGTAACCAAGAGCATACACAGGACTGGGCAGACCTTTTCATATAGTAGAACACAAGCCTGAATGTGGGCTAAGACAAGGCAGCCTGTGTAGAATAGTATTCCCTGAATGGGACAAATTATGCTATTTTTTGAGGTACGGAATGAACAGAAAGATATACAGCCCTGTACATGGGGAAAAAATAAAACTACGTAGCAGAAGCTTGGGCTCTTCAGAGAATATAGTCAGCTGTCAGACTAATGTCTGCGGCTGTGCGGTCACTTGTTAGCAGCAGGTACGTGTGAGCTGTGGAGACTGCTCCCATCCACTCCTGCTTCTGAAAACAGCAGCGGCTTTGGTCTAGAAGACACTTATCTCTAAGATTTTAGGGTACACCACCAAAACCTGAGGAGCAGGCAAGGTCAAGGGAATAATTTCCTGGTTTCGGATGAGATGAAAATCCAAACTTCACAGAAGAAGGGAAGTAATACAAGGTGAACCTACATTTCTACTCCCGGGTATAATGTGCCCCGAGAGAAGTGGCTCGTTTTCATTCAAACAGGAACTTTTTTATGCTAATAACGTGTTCAGTCACACACATCATCAAGGTTGTAGGAGTGAGGTGCTATAGATGAAGCCTTTTACAGGAACATGAATTTGGTCTCATATCAATAACTGTGTAATTATAAGTAAGTTCCTTAAGTCTTTGACCCTAATTTCTTTACATATTTAGTGAAACTCTACATAAATTTTAAAAACATTTCAGACCTAAAAATACACGACTCTTAAATCTTGGCTGTAAGTGCTGCCATAGTGTGGGTCCGGTGCTAGACCGAGGATGGAGTGGTGATATGGTGCTTACTGAGCACCCCTCTCACACACACACACACACACACACTCAGAGGAGGAGGGAGAGAACCACAAGAGTGAGAGATGGAGAAAGCATATTCAAGCAACTAAGAAGGTCATTGTGGGAATGTCCCTAATGGCATCCTAAATGTGATACCCTGGCATCCCTGGCCACAAGATGAGGGATTCTGTCCCACCACACAGTTGCCATGATATGCTGCCTCAAAAAGGTCCCCAAGAACAGAACCGGCCAATCACTGACTGGTACCTACATATCTGATGAGTTAAAATAATAAATTGTTCTGTCTTTATAAGTTCATTACTCTTCAGCATTTCATTAGTGATGGATGCTAACTAACCTGAGTACTTCAGCACGTAGTACAGTGGCAGGGTGTTTACTGCTATACACAAGACCTGGGTTTGATTCCCAGGTTCAAATAAGTAAGAATGCAAAAACAAGCATTTTAGGTAGTGATGTTGTTCTAAATAAAATTATACATAATTAAACTTAGTTTTAAAAACATAAATAGAAGTTCTAAGATTTATAAACCACACAAAACATTTAAGGATCTTAAGGCAATTTTCAGAGGTAGAAATATGATTGATTGTTTGCTCTGTTCCTGGAACCCATCCTTGCCCCAAGGCTGGTATGAGCTTCTATGCTGAGCCAATGAAAGCAAGGCTAATTTTAAGGGTAGACTTCTTTGTAGTTAGAAGCTGCTGCTCTGGGAAACTAATCTTTTCCAATGGTTAAAAACAAATGACAACTTATAACTTACATATTAATTTAAATTCAACCATCACCAGCCATCAGAACAAACAGGAAAACTTTTTATTAGAAAGTCCTTATTTTTGTCTCTAGAGTTACACTGATGTCGTCCATGCAGTTTGCGGGTAAGGACGTCAGTTCTATTCTTGGCTACTTCTTCATAAACAAGGGAACATTCTTGGAGCCCTGCTGTATCTAAAAGGAAATGAAGACGCTCATAAACAAGCAGTGGAGAACAGGCATGCAGCTAAAGGTATGGCAGCCAGTAAGAAGGCTCGGCGGTGAAGGAACTTGCCACACAAGCCAGATCACCTGATTTGATTCCCCGGGACCTGTGTAAAGGTAGATGCAGAGAATCAAGCAGTACAGTCTACTCAAGTATTTTGGGGGCTGGTTTATGTGCTGTTTTTCTGCTTTCTGAGGCACAGCCTCATTTAGCTCAGACTGGCCTCAAACTACCTGTGTGCTGATGATTTTGAACTCATAATCCTCTTGTCTCCATATCTAAGTGCTGGGATTAAAGGTGTGCACAGTCATATCAGGCTAAATATTTTGGTTCTAAAGATTACTGTCCAAATCAGTCTTTTGTCAGGCTCTTTCTGTAGTTCTGAATGGTCCTAAACTCACTCAGTAGCCTAGAGATCCTCATATTGTTGGGATTACAGGCATATGTCACCATGCCCAGCTACCAGTCTTTAAAATGTTTTTTTATATTAAAAATATTCAAATTCAAATGGCTTTAACATTCATTTAAAATATACATTTAAAAAATATTTATTTATTCACACATCCTTGTATTTGTTCATGTGCATACAGTACAAATGCCCTTGAAGCCAGGAGAGGGTGTCATAACCCCTGGAGCTGGCAAAGAAGGTGGTGAGCCGTCCAGGTGGGTGCTGGGAATCCCTGCTCACTAAAGAGCAGCAAGTGCTCTTAACAATTAAGCCATTTCTCTAGCCTCTTACTAGTAATTTTTTAGAAAACGAATACAAGAAAATGGAACTATCAGAAAATGAAAAAAAAAGTAAAAGAACAAAGAGGTACATTGTTATCTGATTATTAGTTTTTAGTTTTAAAAATTCTACTTTAATAACAAAGTGAACATACCAATTAAAATTATATTAAGCATTTTTAGGGCATTAAGAATACTTTTTGGTCATATTTAACCACATCTTTGCTCAGGTATACATAAACATAAGAATTTAAAAATGAGTATTTACCACATATTTTCTAGGTAGATGTCAGCAAAGCTTTGTTCATGGGTTTCCTTTTGTCACTCGAACCTCTCACCGCCTACTTAGTTTGTAGAGACAATAACAGATTCCTGTGACATGTGATGCTCTACCTTAAAGAAAAAAGCTGCCTCTTCTGGACATCTACAAAGATGTTCTAGGGAGGACATCAGAGCTCATGTGCTAATGGCCACTCCTAAGGATTCAGATAATAGAGCTAATGTCTGTCTGTATAAATACATTGCACAGGGAGAGCAAGCTGAACTAGATTTGATTCTGGTTCAACCATCTGCCTCTTGTATACTGCTTGGGAAAATGCTCAACCATTGTTCAGTCTCAGTGTGCAATCCATGCAGCTGAGAACGATACCACATTGAGAAGCGATCGTCCAAGGTCAATGACAGAAAAATGAATCTTCTGACACGGTGAGTGCTCACCAGATATAAACCACCACGGTTTTATAGACCACCAATGTATCCAGACATTTATTAAGAACAATCTGCTTCATCAAGCTGACTAAGGGAAGGGGTCACAGCTATAACATGTATGTGCCATATCTGCAGAGGAAGAAAACTGTGCCAAGTTTCTCCTGGGATGTCCTTCAGTAAGAACAAATATCATCTAACAAAGTGACTGTTAACAGTCACATGATCAACTATAATACTAATATTTATGTGAAAATTTTCATATTGAAAGTCAAAGATTTAGCAAGTTCTAGGATACAAATGCAACCACAGTCAGACTGACTTTGGCTACCTTCTTTAAACTATGAAGGGGGCACAGTATTTAATCCCCTTAGAAAGATACCAGAACTGGACAATGGAAATTATACTAGCAATTTTTAAAAAGGTTCATCTACATATTGTTTGTGTGTAAATATGTGAGCCTACGGTGAATTTATGTACAACATGTATGTGTGAATGCCCAAGGAGGCCACAGGGCACGGGATCACCTGGAACTGGAGCTACAAGTTACAGTCTGCTGCAAGCCGTGTGAGGTGTGTGCTGGGAACTGAACCCCAGACCACTAAGCACTCTTAACCACCGAGTCTTTGATGTAGCTATTTTGGTGGTAAGTGTGCATATGTGTCTGTCCATGTGGGAATGTGCCTGCACAGGTGCTCAGGACGCCAGGAGAGGACATGGACCCATTGGAGAATTACAAGTGGTTGTGTCTCTGAAACTCAGGTTCTCTGCAAAGAGCAGCAAACGCTCTTAATCACTAAGCCATTTCAGCCCATCAGGCAGTCAGTCTATTTCAACCAGTATCTTGGTTTAAATTTCAACTTGTTGTTTGGCCTCTTTTGTGATAAACTAAAACAGGCAAACGAACTAAAGTCTACTTGGGAAACACAAAGGAAAAGCATCTCCAAGTGATCACCTGAAGGGATTCCATATCCCCTTCCTCCCTTCTACTCGGTCTACTCTGATGACGCAGCCACTGTAACCCTCAGTCGGATCCTGACTCCTCTGAGCCCCAACCATGTTCTCAGCCTGTGTCTGTCGTCCCAGGTCAACTGCAGACCTTCCATGGCCATAGCCTTCTACCAGGGGCCTCCCTGTCGACCCCATCCCCAAGACAGGGTCTCACAGAGATCAGCCTGCCTCTGAAAGGTGTGCATCACTGTGCTAGGCTTACCAGGGCCTTCTTAAAACCAGGATTTTGGCTCTTCTGAACTGAATCTCATCACAAATTTATAATCCTTAATTTGAATCTAGCTTTTTAACAAACCACTATGCTCTGAAAATTAGTTTTCTCTTCAAGTTTATACAAGAAACTGCTTTCAAAGTCATTAATACACACACACGCACACACATGCGCACACTCTCACACACACACTCACATGTGCACTCTCTCACACACACACTCACATGTGCACTCTCTCTCCCACACATACACGTGTGCGCACACACACACACACCCCTACCTTGCACATACATACATAGTTACTGGAGTGCACCAATAATTCCAATGCTAGAGGCTGAAGCAAAAGATTGGAAGTTTGAAATCAATCTAGATAACAATACAAGATCCTGCCTCTGCAGATCAATCAATGCATTAAAGCTAAACTTCAGGTGAGTAATTTTCTATCTTGATGAGAAAACCTTTTTTTTTAGTCAAATGTGACAGGCAAAATTAATTCCTGTTGATTGGTTTTTAGGCTAGTTTTAGAAATATAATCAATTTATATATAATTTTCTTAATCCAACAATATTAGTTTTCTTACACTTTATGGGAAATTGCTTTATTTCAGTCAGAATTTCTTAAGAACATACTCTGGGCACAAGGAGAAGTTCCCAGAGGGAGGATTTGCAGAACACCCATAGTGACAGAGATAAAAACAAGTTGTTTGTTAAAAGTTTACTAGTAGTTCAAGGCGTACATAAGATCCTGATCACCCTCAAATGTTACCAGTCATAAAATTCTAACGTTGATAGGAGCGGCCCTGATGTGCCCAAGGAAATGGAACCGAACCACATGTGAATCTGTCAAATTTGTTTTCAGTTCTGTTTCCTCTTCACTAGGAATATTCACTCTAACTACCTGCAAGAAGTTATTTCACCAAACACTCAGCCTCAACCGATGCAAGGCCAGGAAAGGGTAAATGCCCATACTTGTTCCTTTGAGGTTTACATTCATCTAGTGGTCAAGGAGTTTCCGTTTTTCATTTTTAAAAGCAAATCAAGTTTATCCTATCCTTTCAAATCTCATTATGGTGAATAAATATTATTTTACAAATATTCAAAACAAGAAACACAGTTTTGTCTGTATTGCTGAATCCACAGCATGAGAAAATAGTAATGACCTGGAAATCGACCTAAGCCGCACTAACAGAAAGATCTTCCCCAGTCACAACAGGTCAGGTTAAATAATAAATTAGTTTAAGAGCTACTCAAATTTTGAGAAATTTCATTGGCTGAATGTTCGAGATTCTAGGTGCCAGTTTAAAAGGCTAAGAAATCTGTTGAACTGATATGAGGCAAGTATCCTTTTTTGTAATCTCAGTAAGAGCACCATGAAGGGGGAGAAGACCTTCCTCCACCCAACGGCAACATCACAAATCCAGTCAGTTAGGGATACGGAAATTTTAATATAACTGCAGAATATTGAAGACATGGGTGACAATCAAGTGTTTTCAGATCACAATTAAGAAAATAAGATACATGCCAAGAATTGATCATTTTAAGTTATTAAAGTTTAAGGCAAGTCCTTAATATTTGAACATAAAAATCTTTGCTTAAAAAGGCACTCTTCTGAGCTGCTCATAACTATGCCATAAACTCAGACAACGTCCAGGCTGAAAAGGTCAGTGATAAGTGTTACATCAAGAGAGGAAGGAAGAAGAAGTATGTGAAGACCAACACTTATCACTCACCTCATGAGTCAGCTCTGCTATCTGATCCTTCAGTTCCCGAATGCACTGGCTGGAGTCGGCCCTGCTAAGCTGCCCTTGGACCTTGCCCTCTTCTTTCTGTTTTGCGACAATAGAAACAAAGCAAAATCAGAATCGGCAACAATTTTCACATCACGAACTGAAATATTTTAAGCAGAACATGCCCTGGATTTGTTCACAGGTCTCCATATTTACTTACATTTTTATTTTAATTTCTGCTAACTTTACTGGGGACTGTGATAGAAAGGAGCTCAAGAAATGTGCTCCAGCCCTTTGTACTTACATCCAAGTTAATGATTCTGTTCCTTACATTCTTTTTCTTTTTTTATTGATTTTTATTGAGTTTTACATTTTTCTCTGCTCCCCTCCCTTAAATTCTTATTATAATTTTTAGCTGCATCTGATTTTTGATCATCCCACATTTTATACATAATAAAACTGATTATTTACAATTTATATTTATCTGTGCATGTCTGTGTGTGAGTCTATGCATATAAGTACAAGTGTCTATCAAGTCCAAAAGAGGGTGTTGGATCCCCTGGAGCTGAAGTTACAGGTGGTTGTGATCTACCATGTGGGTGCTGGGAACAGAACTCAGGCCCTCTGCAAAGCTGTATGTGCTCCTAACCACTGAACCAACTCTCTTTGCTCCTAAAGTTTGTTTTTAAACCTGTTTTGGTTTTTATATATTTCTCATTGCACGAAATTAAAACAAATTGAAATAAACAATTTATACATAATTCAAATTTCCAAGGACAACATAGTTAAATATTTTGCTTGCAGCCTTCAAAATGTATCCTTGTGTGCACAGACACATAGGAACATTTTCATACATACAACTACAGATTCATGCTTAAAATAGAAATTTAAAACATAGCTCATACTCTGCTTACTAAACTTATTTAATATTTCAAATAGATTGTGTTATTAAATATTTTTAAAACATGGTATTTGATCATTTATAAATGTTTAAACTAATCATTTTTTTATTCATTCCACTTTTTAAACATTTTAAAGGCACAGAAGAAAACCAGCATAGGCAACAGAAAATGATCGGTGAATGCTGCACAGGACTTCAGGGTGCTCATGGTTGTCCTTACTCCTTGGATCCTCTTCAAAGTAGGAGAGGGGAGCACAGGGGAGCACACAGGAAGGAAGAGTGCACTGGGGAAGAGGCTGTGGGGCCGGTGCTCACTGAGATGAAGCCAATGACAGACCCTGCAGAGGAAGCAGTCTCCCAATCCCAGCAGCACTGGAGAGGAACTTGTAACAGTCACCCAGTAGGTGTCTTAAGCAATCTTTGGTGTGTGGCTAACTTTCCTATCCTATCATATCTACAATCTTGATTAAATGAGAAGTGAACCCCCTTACTAGGAAGACGTGGGCTGTTATAAAATTCAACACAAATAGGATGATTAACCCAGGATAAGCTCTTACAATGTGAGGAAGACATGCAGAGCAGAGACTTCGGGTTTGGAGGCTGGAGAATGAGCAGAACAGCAGTTTATGCCACTCTCGTCTACGGGGGTGGGGGGACACACCCCTGCAATGCAGACACTACCCTGGTGAGACAGGGACCAGCCTGTTTAAAACAAAGGAGTCCAAAGGTGGTTATTCAGGTTTAGCTAAGAATAAATTTGCTAGAGCGGTGGATTTTTCTGGAGGAAAGATGGTCCTGATGAAAAAGGGACATCTGAGAAGCTTTACAATAAAAAGGCAGAGGAATGGAGGCATGCCTCCATCGTCAAGAGTACTTCTTCTTGCAGAGGATTGTGGTTTGATTCTCAGTACCCACATGGTGGCTTATGATCACCTGTAACTTCAGTTCCAGGGAATCTGACACCCTTCCTGATCTCTGCAGGCACCATGCAAACATGTGGTCTACACACATACATACATAGACGCAAAACATACATACATAGATGCAAAACACTCATAAAATAAAAATAAATAAATCTAAAACAAAAATTTAAATAAAAAAGATTTTTGTGAAAAAAGAGCCATCTAAAATACATTTTGAACTCCTCCCAAACCAACAAAACTCCCAAACAAACAAACAAAGGCTGAAGATAAACCTCAGTGGTGTTGTGCTTGCCTGACACAAGTGAAGTCCTAGGTTCAGTCCTCAGTACCACAAAACCAAACACACATGTCCCTTAAATGTGTACTTACTAGACAAAAGTAATTTCTGAGGGGGAAAAAATTCTATTCAATTAAGTCTAATGATATAATGGACTAGGGGTAACATTTAGACTTAAATATGAATTGTAACATGAGTAACAACTGTTAGGCATGAAGGGTAAACGGGTGGGGGAAGGATGGCTGAAGAGCTCCAACAGGAGTCCAGAACACTTGTCACGAGTCAGCAGCACACCAGTCCTGCACACACACCTGTCAAAGAGCCCTGCCTGAGTATTGGGATTCAATATTCCACTTAAGGAGGTATCACTGATATTTTAAAAGTGGAAACAGTCAGTCAGAAATGCCCCAAATGCTATTTAATGACAAATGTGTAAATTTGTCATTAAATAAATAAATCTATAAATTCTTGATTTTTAATGTCCTACAAACAGGCTTTCAGTTAAATATTACTCTAAAGCATTTTTAGTAAAGACCCTCTTTCAGTGTAAGAGCATAATATATTCACAATATATATTGAAGAACTATATATATATTCTGAGAATTACACATTAAATTAACATCACTGTTAAAATAATTCATTCAATTACCTAATGTTTAAGTTTTTTCCAAGTATTTTATGGCTTCCTACTTTTGAGCAGTGTCATATGTTTGTTTCTGATAAGCAGGTGGAGAGTGTCAGCTACACTAATAAATTTGCCAGACTTGCATTCTTGAGGTTTTCTTTTGGTCCAGCTGGTAACAACAGATTGCCAGTTCACTGGTTTACTAAAGAAAGAGCTCAGCACTCCATGAATGCGCTAAGGAGACCTTGCACACACACCTTTTGTCAGATCGCAAGGGTTTATTCGTATTTAACAGGCACAGATGCACATCCCATTAGCTTTGGCATGAGAACGTCTAACATCAGGATTTGAGCTAAGACTTAAATCAAAGAGTCTGTGCATGAAGCTTTAACAAAAGGGTCAACAAATCACTTTGATAATAACATGAGTGCTTAGGTGTCCAGGAGCAAAAAATAATAAAACTTACTTTGAAATGTATCAAAAAATAAGAAGGCTAGAATGATGGATAAATGAATATCTGGTAAAGCAACAGAGAAATTAAGTAAACAAAATATTAACAGGATGGAGACAGTGACTTACATGTGCTAATTACACAATGCCTTCACTGTCTGTACATGTTCATAACACTTAGAGGAAAGAAATAACTAATGCAGAACAATTCACTCCCCTTTTCTCCACACCACTTGCTTAAAAAGTACACATGGTTCACACTGTATCTCATTTACATTGGTGAAAAAATACCTATCCTCCAAAGGTTTGCTGACTTTGCATTAAAATCTACCTTTTGTGCTAAGTACGGTGGCCCACAGCTATAATCCTAGCACTTGGCAGCTGGAAGCAAGGGCATCCTTAGTGTAAGACCAGCCGGGGCTGAACACACCCTGCCACAGGGGTGGGGATTTAATACAGCTCAGTGACACGGTACATGGTGAGTGTGCAGGAGGAGGACTTGAGATAGATTCCCCAGCACATACACGCAAAATAAATACAAATCTGCATCTTGTTCCAGTAATGAATACGACTTTCTTTGTATTTCCCTGGGAATTTAAAATGAAAAACAATAAGATTAAGTTATCCCTTTTCTAAACTGTTTGTTTAGAGAAGTGTTTTATAGTTCAGTTTTTGAAATTTTTGCTATGTATAATGAGAAGTCTTTGAAACAAACCCCAATCCACAACATAAAATGTATTTTTACAACCTTTATACTTTGGTTTATTTCTATAAAGCCTGTGCCTCACACATTAGATAGGTGGCCTATAATTAACCTCCTCAGACACTCATTTTCATTTTGAGACAGGATTTGCTAAGTGATGTGGACTAGACCTGGCTTACTCTGTGGCTCAGGCCTGCAGCTGGTCATCTCCATCCTCCATGCTGTGGCTACAGAGTGCACCAGCACACATCACTCATGTACACGCTATAACCTCATTGCTCACATATGCAGGAGTGCATCAGCACACATCACTCATGTACACGCTATAACCTCATTGCTCACATATGCAGGAGTGCACCAGCACACCTCGCTCATGTACACGCTATAACCTCATTGCTCACATATGCAGGAGTGCACCAGCACACATCACTCATGTACACACTATAACCTCATTGCTCACATATGCAGGAGTGCACCACCACACCTCGCTCATGTACACGCTATAAACTCATTACTCACATATGCAGAAAATATTTTTCAATCAAATTACATTTGATTGAGACCTGTCAAGAGGTCACATGTGGAATTTTCCATTTGCTGCACTGTGTCATCTTCAAAGTTTATTTTAGATTTTCAGATTAGAGATGTCCAACCTGTATCACATGCCCAGAATAAGAAGACACAGTGTAAAACTTCACCAAAAGTTTTAAAAGTCACACTATTTGAGCAACCACTGAACCAATCTCTGCCAACCAGTGTGATGAATGTGTCTGCTAGACTCCATCAGCCAAGCTACGAGGTTAGGATGTGATGAGGCCAATCACACTCACTGCACTCCAACACATTGCAGAGATGAAGGTGACAGCCTACTCTAAAACTAGATTCTGGGGGCTGGGTGTGCAGCATCTAGCTCAAGCTTCAGAATGGTGTTTTAAGAAAAAGCAACAAACTCTACACAGTAAGTTTTAATTTCTTAATTTATATAGTTTAGTCATCATACAGGTTGGGTATTCCTAATTTAAAACCCCAAATGCTCCAAAATTGGCCCCTTTGAACGCTGCCATGATGCTACAGGTGGGAATGCCCCATGTCAATGCAGTAACTGTGGATGACGGACACTCATTTGTTCACGGATGCAAAGCTCATCTAGAAAAACAAAGAAGGCAGAGCCTACAGAACCATGGTTAACAGCAACTGGGATCCGTAGACAAAGATCCCTGAAGTGATGTGGGATTCCCCTCTGTATGCTGGGAATATCATTGGTTAATAAAGAAACTGCCTTGGACCTACAGCAGGGCAGAACAGAGCTAGGCGAAGAAAACTACTGAATGCTGGGAGAAAGAAGGCGGAGTTTAGAGAAGCCATGTAGCCACCAGAGGGGAAAGATGCGAGCTGCCAGCTAGACCCTTGCTGGTAAGCCACAGCCACATGGTGATACACAGATTAATAGAGATGGCTTAAATTAGGATGTAAGAGTTAGCCAATAAGAAACTAGAGCTAATGAGCCAAGCAGTGATGTAATTAATACAGTTTCTAAGTGACTATTTTGGGAGTCTGGGTGGCCGAGGACGAACAAGCAGCCTCCTACAACACCTGAAGTGCACTCTACTTCTAGACTTAGGAGCAATAAGGGGAAATAAATCTCTATTATGTAAGCCAATTTAGGTTGGATTTTCTTTTAGCTACAATAAAAAATATACACTGTAAATAAATACTCTCAAATTACTGTTAGTAACTTAATGCTCTCTTCCAATTCTGCTGCCAGTTTCCCCTCACATTGTTCCATGTTGGTCTTAGCTGGTCGATCTCTCTCTCCAAGAGTTAGATCACTTTTGAACTCAAATCTCTTTCATACTTAACTCAGCTTTTGACAGGGTTTCTCTGTGTAGTCCTGACAGATCTAGAAATTGCTCTGTAGACTAGGCTGGCCTCAGATTCAGACAGACCCACCTGCCTCTGCCTCCTGCGTTCAGGGATTAAATGTGTGATCCACCCCACCCAGTTTAGAAAATATTATTTAAGTTTGATAATATATGAAGAACTAAAAAAATTGTTTACGATCTAAGAAAACTCCACACATATGAATCCTGAGACTAAAAATTAAGAAATACTCTAAAGAATGAAGAAAAATAAAATATTTGATAAACAAAGTAATTCTCTGGACATACAAAAGCATGTTTGTGTGCATGATGGAATGAAGGGGACTGTCGGACAGCACAGCACACCGAAGTGTCCTGGATGGTTGCTGCTCTCAGGGGTGACACTCATGTTCACCTGACTGCTGCTGGCGACCTCAGTCACACTCAGTTATTTTGTCCCCTCACCACCGGAAGCTCATTCAGAGGAAGTATCAGGAAGAGACAGACTATGCTAAGGATGCTCTCTGGCGGCTTATTAGAAAAAGTCAGCAGATGCTGGTTCCCTAGAGGTGTGAAAACACGCATATGCAGTCGTGTGTCAGGTCAGGCAGAGGGAACCTTTACTCAGAGACAGCTTCACCTGTACCTGTTGCACACCAACACACCACCAAGGTTAAAAACCAAGTGTGTGCATCGGGCCATGCTGAAAAGAATGTTTGAAGGTAACAAGAGTTTGCACATCAACTAAGAGACAGCATCTAGCTGCTTCGACAGTGGCTGGAAGAAGTGAGTTTAGTGCTTTTAGACGTCTATAACTAAACCTAGTGGGCAAGGGAAAGAAAGAAAAGACAGCCTCAGACCTGTTCAAGTCTAGAAACTTAGCCAGACCAATTTTTCAGATAAACTTCATGGGGTATGCCTAAAAGGCCATTCTTGTTTGTTTCTTTATCTGTTTCAATGTTGGTTAAAACTTACCCTATCTTGCCACAGGAAGGGCACTTCCTCAGACAGGAAGATAGCTGATTTTAAAAAGCCATGTTTCTATCTACAGGTTTTAAAATATTCTATACAATCAGATCAACAAGTTTAGTTTTTGAGATTTTGACCCATTAGCTCGTAATTGACCCATTAGATCCAATAGCCCAGGTAGCAAAATACTCAAAATACTCAAAATACTCAAAATACTCAAAGACCGGGAGGCAAATAGCAAGGCACCTCATCTCTCACATCTGCCTGAAGTTCCCCACCTTAGTTTTCAATTTTTTCAAACCAACAGCAGCATCTGTGTGTCCTCCTGCCATCGCAGGGAACACTCGTCTTGGTTGTTCTCCTCTTTCCCTACCTACTGTTGCCACCCACTGGACATAAGTACTGGATATCATGACATTTACTATTACATACTTGATTATGCACTGTATGAGGATAAGGAACTGTTCTATATAACTTGGCCTATAAACATTACAAATGTCTAAATTAACAGTAATTCCATAAACCATCAAACCTGTTCCTATTCAACTCCCTGAAAGGACTGAAAATGCCTCATTACCATCTAGAGTCAAACCCAAGTTTGTGATTACAGCGGGCACTTTACTACTTTTAGCCTTGTTTTATCTACAATAATCCCTCTACATATTTAATTCTTAATAACTTTCAAAAGAGTCAAAATGCAAACCTGTGCATTGTCCAGTCAACAGCACTCTGAACTCTAATAAAACTCCAAATAAAATACTGTTTTAAAATCATCTTTCAACACAAAGAGAAACCATAGTAAACCAAATATAATGTCTATTACATGGCAGGTACTCAAAAAAAGAAAAAAAAAGATTGGTACCTGGGCATGGAAGCAAATGGATATAATCTCAGCATTCAGAAGACTGGGTATAGGAATTCAGAATTAAATTGGACAAAATTCTAACTTATGGACCTATGGGCTTTTGTTTTGTTTTGTTTTGTTTTTGAGACAGGGTCTTATTATATAGCCCTGGCTATTTTAGAACTTGCTTATGCAGAACAGACTGGGCCTCAGATTCACAGAGATCTGCCTGCCTCTGCTTTCTAAGTGCTGGGATTAAAGATACGATCACCATGCTGGACAACAGCTAGTTCTTAAAAAGAAGATAATTCAAATACTGATAAGGGCCTATACAGTATAATATACAGTCCTGAGACAGCAATGGGTACAGGTGTTTGCTGCCAAGCTGAAGACCGATTTCAACCCCAGGAACCCGTAAGGAGTAGACAAGAAAACAGACTCCTTGCAAGGGGTCCTCTGACCTACACATATCAGCCACAGCACACTCGGGCACACACTCACACACAGAACACAGAGACGGGATAAAGTAACTGGGGAGGGAGAAGGCTACTTTACAAAGATGACAGGGAATCTTTGAGTCAGTGGGAGACTCCAGGCTGATGTAAACGATGAAACGGAGTCAGCAATGAAAAAGTCACTCAGCAAAGAATTGAAACTATAGGAAGCATGGGCTGGAGAGATGGCTCAGTGGTTAAGAGCATTGCCTGTTCTTCCAAAGGTCCTGAGTTCAATTCCCAGCAACCACATGGTATGGCCTGCAGGCATACACGCAGACAGAATATTGTATACATAATATTTTAAAAAATCTTTAAAAAGAAAATATAAGAAGCAGCAAGAGCAACAGCCTTCATACAAACATGGAAACAACTGTGCGCAGTGGTGCATGCCTTTAACACAGAGAGGAAACAACTGTGCACAGTGGTGCATG
>LOJH01017912.1:0-10304 GCA_001685095.1 Ellobius talpinus
GGCTTTGTGGGAGCCTAGTCTGTTTGGATGCTCAACTTCCTAGACCTGGATGGATGTGGGAGGACCTTGGAATTCCCATAGGGCAGAGAACACTGACTGCTCTTAGGACTGGAGAGGGAAGGGGAGGGGGATTGGGGGAGGGAGTGGGAAGGAAATGGGAGGAAGGGAGGAGGTGGAAATTTTTAATAAATAAATAAAGTGCAATATAAGTCTCTATTGCTGAATATAACACACACTTTATAATCTGGGCACAGAGACCCCTGAGCTAGGAATGACCTGAATGATGCCTCCCAGAGCAACAGGTTTCATGGTACCAGAAAGCACTGTTCTTCACCTATTCATTCAACTACAATTTCTTGAGATCTTTGGCAAAAGCACATGTATTAGAATCCTACTTTTTCTTATAAGAAGATATGAAACTGGAATAATCTAGTAGGGAGGTTTGTGCAGAATCATTTTTTTCACACAATATGTTGAAAGTTTATATCCATGTTTTACATGACAAAAGTAAATTTGTGTTTAACTGTGTAATTATCCATTGTATATAATAGGATTAGGATTCATCCATTCAATTTTAAATGGCATCTTAGCTATCTACTGAAATATTATAAGCAATGATAATATATACATTTTTGTGTATAGGCTTTTGAAGACAACGTTTTTCAAACTTTGAAAAAATAACTAGCAATATGACTGAAATATATAACATGTCTTCTCAACTTAATAAAAACTTCAGCCTTCTATAGTGCCTACATTTCCAATTCACATTAGTAACAACTAAACTTGTGTTGTTTCTCAGCCTTGGCAGATCTTATTTGGATTTTTTATTTTATTAATTTGAGTAGGTTGTGGTACTGTTACATTGTTGTTGAAGTTTGAGATCATCTAATGAAATAATTTGTTGAACTTTTTTTCTTATTCATTTAAAATGGTAGAATTTTTCCATTTGATGTCTATTTTGTACTTTTTCTGAGTAAGTTCATTGTAAATAAGTTGGAAAGTGTTATTCTGATATAGTTGGTATTTAAGTTAAACACCCCTGAATAACAGGAAAAAGATTACTTTGGCCTTCATGTTGTTTCCTTAAAACAAAAGATAAAATTGAACATGAGATCATTTTTCTTTATACCAAAAAGAATGAGCTCATTATCTTCAAACACAAGAATTTGAGACTTAAATTTGAAGAAAATTTTGTAAAATAATTCATCTTCATAACCTTTTCACATAATCTGGTTCTTCAAAACTTAATATTTATGCCCAGTTCAGTGTATATGTAACTTACTCTGTTTCCACAAGCATTCATTTTGTTTTGAGGGCTTTTGTATTATTTAAAATTGTAATTTGTAAGCATTTTTGCTGAAAATGTTTTCTTTGCAATTTATTTTAATTCATAAACAAAGCATAAAATTCTACATGTTTTAGGATAACAAGTGATGTTTTGATATAAACGCATTATATAATATTTATACCTATTTTAACATATCTATTTTCTTCTAAACTTATCAACTCTTATGAGGAAAATAAGTAAAAGTTTTCATGTACATTTTAGAAATATATAATAGCTATAATTACCTGTAGCCACATTACAATTACATATTTCACTAGAACTTTTAGCTTTTATATAACTATAATTGTTCATTTTCCTTTCTCTCATTCTTTCTTGACCTCTCCAGCAGCTGGTAGTTGCTATCTACTATTTAACTCTCAATTCCTCTGAGATTCACAGTTTTTAAGATTCAATGTCTGATTTGCAGAACCAAAATCTCTGTGTGTGTGTGTGTTTGTTTGCGTGTGTGTGTGTGCTTATATAGGAACACAAAGGGATCAAATTCAGGCCTAATCATGCATGCTAAGAGCACACTCCAGGACTGAAGAGATGGATCAGTAGGTAAAAGTACTTGCTGAAGCCTGTTCACTTGAATTCAATTCCCTGTCTGGAAAAAAAATGAATGTATCTCTCCCTGTACTAGGGAACCAGTTGTTAGGCTTCTAAGTATTTGAGCTAGTAAGAATGTGAAAAGAAAGTTTTCTTTGACTTTTCTCAGGGAGGTTCATATTTTTTCTTTATATCATAAATGCATGGTAAACAACAAAAATTTGTTTTGGATGATATATCAGGGAGAAAATTTGGAGGATGAGAGATACTGCATCATTTGCACCTGCATTGGGATTCATTTTTTATTTACATGGTTAAGACACAGAAAGCTTATTGATTTTAAGCAAAACATCTTCAATTTTTATTCAGACATAATTGAAGTAGGAATCCCTTTCACAAACTGTATATTTGCATCTGAAAGTATCTTTTTTGAAGGATTTGTAACATAAATAACTGTCCTGCTTGAACCTTTCAGAAGATTTGGGGTAAAGAAACAATATCCTTATACAAAGTGCTCATTTTCCCCCAAATAAAATAAATAAACCTAGACTAAAGGTGTTCTGTATTTACATGATCTGGAATAATTTCTAGTAAATAGGAAACTTACTTTAAGGTTGTTAGTTTAATTAAAGCAGCTACTGCTTCAGAGTATCTAACAATAATTATAAAGCTATTCTTCTACCTGAATGTAACAGCCTTGAAGCTTGTGTATGTTTAAGATTATAAAGTTGCAAATTCAGCTAATGAGAAAACTGTAGCAAGCTAGTAATTGTTTTATAAGTATCTAGAATGACAACAAACAGGATAAGAGGTTTGTTTTTAACATATTGTACAGAACTCTTTCAGTTTCCCCTGTTCATCACTGAGGATAAGGAGAATTCTTTTCACCTGAGAATTTCATCTGCTGCTGTTAGAAAGCAACATGATGGTCAGAATGATCTTTATATACCAGCTGTTATTCACGTGCCTTTAACTGACATTGTCAATATACCCAAATGGCACAATTTTGCAGTTGTACAATTTTTATATAATTCCTCTACCCCACATGTTCCATACATATACTATTACCCTTAAAATATGAGTTAGTATGCATCATCTCTGCTAAATTTTGGAAAAGATTAAGGGGAATGAATATAATTTCTTCTTCAATGTTTCAAAGGATTCCTTATTAAAGTTCTCTGTACCTGGGAGAATGTTTTTTACATAAAATAAATTTATTTATTTTCCCAGTTTATAAAAGGGAAATATACCTGTTTAGATTATATACTTCAGCTTTATTCATAGGTACTCTTGATATATAGAATTAGTTCTATCAGATTATGAAATTTTAGGCATAATAATTCAAAGCAGATTTTTTTCTAATAATTTTAAGGTACTTTTTTTAATAGTAGTTAACTTGCTTTTATGTCACTTTGCAACTTGCTTTTTATTGTCCTTAGCTAAATGGACTGGTTTTATCAGTTACACTCATCTTTTGACAGGAACATACTTTCAATAGATTTCCAATATATTTTCCTGCTTTCAATCTCATGGATTTCTGATTTAGTTCATATTGTATCTGCTGTTCATGTTAGTCTTACATTATTCTTGTTTTTCCTATTTTATACAGCAAAGGTTAAGTTTGATGATTCCATTCTGTCCTAAGAGTTGCATTAGGTATAGTACATTTACATGTACAAATTGTTTTGTCTGTATGGATCCCATGATATTTTTACTACATTAAAGTACTTTAAATTTCTCTTAAATTGCAAATTTCTCTTCAGGTTTGTACTTTGATGTATGTGATATTTAATCAACTAATTTGATTGTAAATTAATTTGATATGTTATTTAATTTTGTTTTTCTGGCAATAGAATTTTATCAGTATTTATTTCTACACTAAACCCATTCTCTAAAGTGTTGCATTATTTATATTGTTTCACATTTGTGAAAGGAAATATTATGTAAAAAGAACAGAATGATTGACTATTCATCATGAACTTGAAATGAATGTATTCTGTTGCTGTTGGATGGGTTATTTTATAAATAACAACAAGAACATAGAAACTGACAATACTATCCAGTCAACTATGTTCCTACTGATACTCTGCATAATTGCTTTATCATATTTATATATATTGCCTATACCTGGCTATGAAAATACATATTTCATCATTTTGGGGTTTTGATAGAAATCAAATGTAGATTGATCATTTGTAGTGATAATTCATTAGGGAGCAATCTGAATTCAAACTTAAGGAATCATAGATAAAATGATAGAGTTTTATGTACTTTTTAAAGTTTAAAAATATTATTGAAAAGACTTTATTAAGATTTTTCTGCCTGCATTTCATAAAAAGTCTTTTGAATGATTAATATTTAGTTGACACCGTGCTTAGTATTTTACATACACTATTCAATTCATACACCAACACAAAAATTAGCATTATTAATGAACTTCCCTAAAGGCAAACCACATATTCAAATTCACAGTGATACTTCCTGAATTTTAAGTCAAGTTCTCAAGCAAACCACACTGCATTTAAAGTCATTATGGTGCTTAGGGAATGGTAATTTTGAACTCTTGATAAGACTGTGCTAATATGACCATCTCTGAGCCTCTATTTAAAATATTTTGAAGGATATGTTTAATTTGAACATATCTTTTAGAGAGTTTTTTGACATAATTTCTCTATTTTATTAGGTTATTAGAGTGAAAAATATTGCTGCTATTTCTAATGAGTTTCATTATTTTTGTATCTTCTTATTTTCTACCTGCTTTTACAAAAGGGGAAATTGTATTTAACATGACATTTTAAACATTGTATTTTATTTAAACTTACACATATAGCTCAAAATTAGTAAAACAGAATTTCATACTATTAAATGAAGGGTCCATTATTGACAAAATGTCAAGATCAGTAATAGAAAACCTAAGTGGTTGTACATTTTCACTATTTATTGTTAATACCTTTCTCCAGTAAGTTTACACATCTCTTTTCTTCCTGCAATGTTTTCTTTCTAAAGTTTAAGTTCTATGTCTTATCTGATTTCACACCCATAAGAGAAAAAATATTCGTTAAGGCTTATAAGAGAAGGGTTGGAACAAAACAGAAAACTTTACAATGAGAATTTTTTAAATTTTTAATTAATTTTTACATTTTATCAAATTTAACCCTCTCCTTCATTCCGTTCAATACTTTTAATAGGACCACAATGATATTCACTCTCAACTTCATGCTCTCTCCCTCTTCCCTGTTTCTCTTTCTCTATCAAACCAACTGGGTTCATTTGTTGCTGACTATGCATATGGTTACAGGACCATCTACTGAAGCACAGGTAGCCTCTTAGTGACAAAAGATGACTGTTTCTCCCTCATCAGCCATCAGTTGTCATAGTTCCTTAGCTAGGGGTAGGACTTTCTGATTTGTTCCATCATCTAGATATGGATTTTGTCTAATTTGATCTTACATATGTTGTATATGGAAACCATGAAACATGTCTTCACTGTAATCTCCTACCAATTAAAAGTGTTCTGCTAAAATAATAGTCCATGATTTTCCATGGTATTTTTTACACTAATCATAATTTTTGGACAATTATTTCTGATATGCTTAGCAATATAGGTACTTGGTGTTTACATATTTTCTTTTGGTGTTTGTATATTTTCTTTAAATGTTAAATACTGTTTCTGGGTGATAATATTTAAATAAACTGTGTATAGAATATGATTTTAGATATTTCTTCAAACTTGATCTATAGTTAATTATTCAATGTATTATTTGATAGATGTATGGCATATAATTATTATTATGTTAATGTTCACATTAATATGCTGATGACATATGATTGTATATTTTGCTAATAACTTCTCTTTTATGTTTTAAGACTATAGAATCAGTTTTATTTTTATTGTAATTTATCAACTGTTATGGTGGTATATTCCTGTATGTTGTCAGGTGACCACACACAGCTGAACTTGTATCCAAACGATATTATATTCTCAGTAATCTTGAAATTAATTTTGTACTGTAATAGTTGTGTAACAAAAGTTTAAATGTGTTAATTAACCTATGCTATGAAAGAAAGATGGTGAAAGTTGTATACCATATCTAAATTTATATTTAGAAAGCAAAGAAATCTAAAATATGGCCTCTTTTAGAAAATAACAAAGTGTATGTTATGTTGAATACTAAGCACTTTGTACTGGCAGTTCCAAACCGTTTTCTTGCAAGTGACCCCAAGCACAAGGCTAAACAAATCTAATTAGGTTTTACTGTGTAAAGTTATTATTTGTTTAAAAGTTGTAATCCTCTTATTAAATACTAGCTGAAATTTAATTTGGTATCAAGCAGTAAATATTGAAAAGCAGCCTGAGCTTTTATCAAATCTACCTTGGAATGCACTCCCTTTGATGAATTTCATATTTGCATAATTAAAACTTCTTTCCCCTGTTGTTTCCTCCAATTCAGTGAATTTTTTTTGAAACAGATTGGAGAAGCAGATAAATCAGAATTAGTTTTTTATATTATGGAAACCAAATGATTATGCAATATGATATACAATAAACACATAGAAACAGTATTTGTTTTCAACTGAGTGGACAGAGATCCTTGAGGAAAATTTCTTTCAGTGTCTTAATAATGCTGAATGGATCCAAGTTTGTTAATGCAGAAAAAATATTAACACCACAAAGATCAAATCAGATAAGTTTAGTAAAAAAAATAATTCCTGTTTTCATTTGCTATTGATATAATGAAAGTGCTGTCACTTGCATAATTCAAAGCAAATGGGAAATTCTTCTCATTGAGTACAGGAAGACATTGAATTTTTCTTTGGAATATTTGGAAAATTTTGCAATAGTTTGATATAGCATTTCTCTTTAGAAGTTCAACTTCTGGATATTCTGTTATCTGATGCTACTTAGAAATCACTTGGGTTTTAGCACATGGCTCTCATTTTTAAAAAATTGAACTGTTCACAACACATAATATAGTGTCTAAAATAGAAATGAAGCATCAATAAATATATAAAAATGAGTAAGCCTAACCAAATAGAAAACATAAAAACAAATGTCTATGATGGTTTTATTAAATTCTACTGGAAAAGTAATTCATCTTTTACTTCTAATACAAAGCAAGATTTTCAGTTTATTTTAAATTTTAACCTGGATATTGTCATAGCTCTGAAATATATATTTTTTTCTTACAGTGAATTTTTAAAATAATATTTTTGAGCTGTTGGACAGTGTTTCCCCATGGGAACCTCAAAAGAACCCAGGATATTGCCAAGGATATTGGCTACTATTACCAAACTTATTGTAAATTCTTATTACTAAGGACTACACTTACTTTCAATATTGAACACAGAGAAGTCAAGCTAGTCTTTAACTAGAACTTTTATACTTCTGGGCCAGGGTTCATGGTACTTGAAGATATTCTGTCTACAATGGTGACTTGCCTACATGATAATGCTTTTGAAATAGTGCCACAAATTTTGTGGAAGTAACCAACCACTATCTGATTAGATTTTAGGCCCATTAAATGAGGTAGAATCCAATCCCAACACTTCTTATGTGGCCAAGAACCTTACATTAGATATAGGCCATGTACCTAGGGAAAAAACAAATACCAGTATTCTGCTAAAGGAATGGAGAAATGAAATGACTCCTATGGACAATCTGTTATACTCATACATCAGTGTCTTGTTCAGTCATCAACAGGAAAGATTCATACTGAAGGAGATGGGAACAAATATAGAGAACCACAACCAGATATTATTCAGGGAGAGGAGAGATCTTGGAATACTCAGTCCTATACGGGATGTCTCCATCAAATTCCTCCCTCAGGGATGAGGGAACTTTGCAGGAGAGGAAGTGTAAAAAAAGTCAGTGAGGTTGGAGGACATCACAAACACAAGGTCTTCTAGACTCAACAGAAACAATGGACATACAAATTCATAAAAATTATTGCACCATGTGCAGGGATTACACAGGTCTAAACTAGACAGAATCCCAGTGCTGAGTGGATAATAAGACATCCACCTCCTGTAGCCCAGTAGCTATCTCCAATTGATAACCATTCACAAAGAAAACACTAGTTTTCTCTAGTGGAGTCTCACTATCTGAACAAACCACATTTAACAGCAGGCCCCATACCCAACAGTAGATGACCAACTCTAAACTAACTCAATGATATTCTGGGAGATTTATTGTATCATAATATTTGTCTGGGCATGTGTTTTATTTTAGTGATCTTTCACTTGATTATTATGGTTTCTGATTTTGTGTTTTTGCTGGGTCTCTGTTTCTTATGATTTTTTTCAAAAAAACCTATAGTGGTATTTATGTATTTATTTATTGCCTGTTTGTTTTCTAAACAGAATGAGAAAGAAGGCATGGAGTTGGATGAGTGGGGAGGAGAGGAAGATCTGGAAGGACATGTGTGAGGGAAATATGTGATCAGAATATATCCTATGAAAAATGCTTTCAATTTAAAAAATTAAAAAATGTTTTCAGTTATTCTTGAAAAATCTCCTACAATACTTTTGATCATGTTCATTCCACTCCTCCAACTCTTCCATTATCAGCTACTACCCCCATAAACACAAAATTCTGTTTTAGAATTATTGAGACCTGTTCATGTTGACCAACAACTTGTGGGCATGTGATCTCAATTAGAATGAGATGCATATATCAAATATCACTCCAGTGAAAAGAAGTGACTCTCCCTCTCCCAGCAGTTATCAGTTACTAATAATGACTGGTTTAGGGACAGAACTTCAAGCCCATATCTTTTCTCTATGCTGGAATTATTTTCTTCCTTGAGTTTGTGCAAGTCTTAGGCACACTGTCACATTTTCTTTGGAGTTACATGATATTTTGCTCTGTTGTATATGTAAAATACTCTTTCCTTGGAGTTATCTACCATCTCTTCCTCTTACAACCTTTAGCCCTTTATTCTCAATAGATCCTTGAACCTTGACAAAAAAGGTTGTATAAAAACATCCCATTTAAGTTTAAAAGCTCAAAAGGGGTTTTTACTTTCTGCACACTGTCTAGTTGTGAGTCTCAGTGTTAACTATCATCTTCTGCAAGAAGAAACTTCCCTGTTAAGATTTGAGACATAGACACAAGTATAATAATAAAAATCTAATGAAATTATCTCCCAGAATAAATTTAACACAAAAGTACTTTTATTATTTTTCATCCTTTTTATCTTTCAAAGTAGAGCTTTAGTTCTGCTTCATAATGAAATCCTGTAATGAGATTAATTACCTCACACATCTCTTATTTTAGGTAATTTTTCAGGAAAATTAAGCCAACATTCAATAATCATGCATTTACTCAATGTTATTTGATTTTATCTTCTCTGAATTAAAATAAACTTGGAGTACATTTTATGTCATTTATGTTAGTTGTTATAGTACTGATGGTATAAAAATTTCATTCCTGTCAATCTTTTAATTTTCTAGAGAGAGGCTAAAATAGCTATCTAAATAAAATATGTGTGTTATCAATATATTCTTGAGGTCTGGGTATAGTATTAATTTATATTTTCTACTGTACTTGATAAAGAACAAAGCAACTTGAGGGGATCTTCTTCTGTGTCTGCAGGTATTGAACTACATTAATGTGGCAAAACCCATAGTCCCTAAACATATATACATATAATTTAAATAAATGTATAAAATATTTAAAAATAACATGATCTAAAGGAAGGCTTTATTTGGCATAAATGCTACAATATTAGATTCAGGGTGGAGAAGTTGATGGAAATTTATCTTTGCTGCCTCACTGACTCAAGATAGCCTGCTTATATAACTATAAAAATGGATGCTTGGAACAATGACAGCAATTTGTTTGAGTCACTTTTAGCCTTTCCCATTAGCACCAGTTGTAAACATTGATCCCTGTGCTTTAAACCAATCATATCATGGGTCTACAGACACTAAAATTGTCATTTTTGGATCAGTCAAACATCAAAAATCTGTCTAGTAAGCTGCCAGGGGAATTACTTTCCCTATCACTTGAGACAAAATGGGTTTTGTGACATATAAAGTTAATAAAAATGGTACTTTATAATACAGCTTGTTTCTACACAGTTTAAGTTAGATATGTGCAATTCATATTAGATTATTTTTCTATTTACAATTTTTATGAAGTTACTCCATATTAAGTACATGAGCATCTGTGTTTTGCTTTTTTGGTCAGAAACAGAGTATTTAAGCTATAGATAACTAGGGCTCATTGTCTCAGAAGTAGAACATGGGAATCTTCTAGAATTACAAGGCTAATTTGCTACTGGGGAAAATTATGAAGATTTTGATATAATAAAGATCATTAATAAGTAATTAGCACAATATTCCTCACTTCAGTTTTTCTGATTTAACATATACAAGTGATGGAGGAGGGTCATCTGTCTATATGTTACTTTCATTGGTTAATAAA
>LOJH01017912.1:10378-22039 GCA_001685095.1 Ellobius talpinus
AAAGAAAGCCGAGTCAGGCAGATGCATGAAGCTCCAGCCCAAGATGGACATGGATTAGAATCTTCCCGGTAAGCCATGACCACTTGGTGATACACAGATTACTAGATACGGGTTAAGCAAGATTAGAGAATTAGCCAAGAAGAGGCCAGATATAATGAGCCAGGCAGTGCTTAAATGAATACAATTTGTGTATTGTTATTTTGGGTTATAAGCTAGCCATGCAGGAGCTGGGCTAGACGAAAAGCAGGCCAGCCCACTCCGTTATCACTACATACAAGATGGCCTACTGCCTTCATAAATGTTTGTAGCAATGGTTCATAAATTATGCATCTGTTCAGTCTTTGTTACCAGGATAGAACCCTACCATTCTCTAGTGCTTTTCTAAGGTAAATCATTTAGTTTCTTGGCCCTGCATAACAGTTTTTGATAATGAATTCTTCCATTAAAAATGTCAATCTTTTTACATTTAGAAAATATAGTTGGAAAATCTGAGCCAATTAAAGCATACAAGAACAACTTTACTTACAAATAGATAACTATGGAAACTTGTGTTTATTCAAGTCTTTTAAATAAACATTTATGTCAGTAACATGGACAGACACAATAGTTTAGATATTGGTGTCTTTGTTTATGTTTTAATTTTGTGTTTCATTAGCAGCTTTTCTCCACATTGAATTATAGTCAGTGGGTAAACATATCAAGCCTCCTCAAAAAGCTATCTATTTGACTACTTGAGAATAGTTTGGGATCTTGGGGTAGAAAAGCTTCTTTTTCTCCAGGTAAAAGGAACAAATCATTGAGAAAAAAATGATCTTCACTATCAGGAAGCCAACTAATCTGCATTCCCCATCCTCAGAGCTTTCTCTGTAATCATCATAAAACCTTACATGACTCCTACTGTGTAACATGAGGCTCTAAAGCCTAATTAACTGTGTAGTCAACTAAAAAATGCAGATCTTCATTCAACTTTGCCTACTGTATAACTACAACAGTTGATGAGTTGTATACAGCAGTAATTAAAATGTTAAAAGCAGTTTACAACATGTTGATTAAGGAAATGGATAATGAAATTATCACTGGATGAAATCTGTGATGATGGACAACGGTACAGCTTATAACATGAGGAAAACTCTTCTTGTCCAAGAATTATCACACATAGTAATATTGCTCTAACTTGGTTGAAGTAGTTTACAGTTTCCAAATCGATTTCAAGTAACTATGGTGTTTACCTTTCTCAATAACATTGAAACAGATTGGAGAGATATTATGCAAGTAAATACATACTTCCACAAAAATGGAAAAATATATTTAAGCATTTACTATGTAATGGTGTCCTTTAACCTATAGCTTATTAGTTGGTATCATTTTCTTGGTAATATTAATATATAGATAAGGCAAATATGATTCACAGACATTTACACATGTGTCTCTGTTTACATGGTTGGTAATTGATAAAACTCATAGTGAAATCTAAATCTTAGCTCTTACAAATCCATAGGCAAATATCTAAACAAGTTCACACAGGTGACTCATTTTTTAGTGAACTGTTTAAATTTTTTGATGAATTTTGCTGTCCTCAGTATTAGCAAGAATAATTTAGTCTAAAGGAGTTTGATTTTTAAATCAAATGGTCATGGAATTAAATATACCTTTATATTTTTTGCTTACAAATTAATTCTAATATGTCACTGAAATTTAACTCTATCTATATCTTTATCAAAAACCTGTCTATATGATACTAATACAAATTTAAGCCTTTGAGTGGTTTTCTTAAACTTTAATGGATTTTACTACTAACAGGAGAAAGAGATTTTATTTTTATTATTTTCTTTAATGTTATTTATATTAATTCTTTGAGATGTTCATATGATACATTTTTAGCATTGGTTTTATTTTATGGATTACTCTGTGTCCTTCTTAATTTATAAAGTATACAAATATGAATATAGAAAATAATACTTTTACTTCAACAATTTTTACCTTATCTGCATGTATATTCTTCAGAGTTACCATTAATAAATCAACAGATAGGTAATGTCCATTAATTCAACCTAACATGCACATATGTGAACACAACCCGTTCTTTCCTGTTACTATAATCTTTGTATCTGAATGACTGAACCATGAAGATACACTTAATATTCCTAATATGATTCCTCAAGTCCACAGATATGGAGTTCAAAAATAATTCAGAATTCAATCTTTGATTTATAAGTTTTTATTTTATGTGTGTGGATATAATGCCTGACATGTATGTTAGTGCAGTATTTGCATACCTGTTTCTCATGGCAGCCAGAAAAGGATATTAGAAACTAGGAAATGTCATGGCAAATAGGAGTAAGCAGTGATGTTTTATTGGGAATCAAACCCTGGTATTTCAATTACAGCCAGTGCTCTTAATGACAAAACTGTCTCTCTAGATGCAGTGATTTTTAAACTTCCTAACACTATGACTCTTAATGCAGTTCCTCATGTTTTGATGATCCACAATCATTAGATTACCTTTGTTGCAACTTCATAACTGTAATTTTCCTACTGTTACAAATTGTAAATATCAGATATGCAGATGGCCTTAAGCAACCCGTTAAATGTCAGTCAGTTCCCAAAAAGGTAAAAAATTCACAGGTCCTAGAGTCTAGATATCCCAATACATTTTTCTTTAATGAGAAGTTATAAGGGAGGAAATGAAGGGTAGATTTAACAAGACATATGTATGTGCCAAATTGTCAAACAATAAAAACAAAATTTAAGAATAGTTTCATTTATTTACTTGTTTATTTGTTTATCTTTAAAATAGTTTCTGTGTGTTTCCTACTGGACTCAAACTTTTATCTTCCTGTGTCAGCTTACAGAATGTTATATTTTTTTGCTAATATTATCACCTTAATTTCATCTTAATATAGGTAATGCTGGTATCATATGACTGCCTATTTCTCAAGTAGATTGGTTAATGCTATCTTATAGTCAAATTTTTCCTTGTATATACAATCCAGTTTCTTCCTGGAAGGGTTTACAGGGCTTATCATCTTGTTGAATACCACCAAATGGCCAAGGTGTCAATTGCTTTCTACATTCCTATATATCTTTAGATGAATAGGTATGATACTATATAATATATAAGCAAACACACATCCATGTACTTTATCAGAAATATAATCAAAAGAAATCATGGTTGAGTGGATGAAGTGTGTCCTTTGATGTTTATTGGAGTGACTTTAAATATTGTTGAACATTCATTATCTATGATATCATAAAATTCTTATTTTGTGTTTACAATTTTGTTTTTCACATCTATAAAGTGGGTAAGTGGGTGTCTTTGTAGTAAATTTCGTAAAGATTTTATAGGATAAACAGATAGATGGATTCTTGATATAGACATAAACAGACGTAGGTTATTATAAGAGGTAGATGGTTTAAAATATATTTCTTGATCAAGGCATGTGAGAGCAGCCTTTTAATCCCAGAACTCAGGAGTCAGAGGCAGGTGGGTTTCTGTGGAATTGAGGCCAGCCTTGTCTACACAGCAAACTCTAGGACAAGGAGAATCACATAATGAAGAGACTGTCTTAAAAAAGTATCTTTTCCCTAATACATTAAGGTATAAACATGCACACATATGACAAATAAGTAGAAAAATCTGAAAGAAAACACAAAACTGATCCAGATTGAGGAATCCATTGAAAATTGTTTTTGCCTATAGTGTTAGTGAGAGGCTTACTCTCACCTGTTCATCCCTATCTCTCATTACACCAAGTTACTGGAACAGCTGGCAGCAAATGGGACAGAGTAATGACGATGCTTACACAGCACTACTACACAGAAGAGAAATACTATACAATCTATTCTGGGTTAATGTCATGCTTTCATGACTCCAGTGCTTTAGTTACTGAATTAAATAGTCTTATGCCCCTAAAAATAGCTGGTCTAGTTTCTAGAAGTACCTTTTAGACATCCTACACTTAGAAACCTTTCTACAGGCATGCGTACGTTTGAGATAAGTTAATGGGTAGGATTTTCTAACAACTGCCTCCCAGGAAATAAATTGCCAATCTTCTCATCACCTTCTTATGAGCTTTTCTGAAACAGAGAGATTGACTCTCCTGTCTCCAGCTCTTGAAATATTTTCTGCAGGAGAAGAGAAAAGGAACATTTTAAGTAATATTTTTCTAGCACTTACATAGTTGCAAAGTTTCTTTAACAAAACACACACACACACACAAGAAAAGAGTTCGGGAGAAAAATAACATTTTCATCATGCCATAATTGTTGTTCAAAAGCAAACACATACATATGTTGTCCCCACTTAGGATTTCAATGGAGTTATCAAAATCTTTGAGAGATAAGACTGACATCTGGACCTGTGACAAAAGAAGGAGGGCATGGGTAATGAAAGGCCTTTAGAGCATAGTTGCTTTCACAATGATGCTGGCTGTGGCAAAATATCAATTTTTATTATTCATTTGCACCTTCTCTGAACAGTCATCCAAACAAATAATAGAAAAAACATAAATGTTATGAGTTATTATTCCAAGCTCAGTGGATAGATTAAATCACTTGACAGCTTTATTTCTTTTTTCATCTTCTGAAAGATAGACTGGAGATGATTCTAGTTTTTTTATATTTATTTTTAATATTTTAATTGATAATTTAATTTTCAAGTAAATTCATTTTTTAAATTGAATTCTTTAAAATATTGCATAAGATGCAAGATTTTTACTGAGTGTGTGATTGACACTTATCTCTAGATGGCCCTAGTACATATTTGTATTTTTTTTGTATTGAATAGAAAATTTAGTTCATATTAAAAATCTGAAATGCAAAATTTTAAATGTATCCTAACTCCTTAATTCACATTTGTTTTGTTCATGGGCTATATTTTACATATTTAATCACACACACACATTTAATATTGAGTCACACCAAGGCCTCTAATGTCATATGTACTGTGAGATAACAATTATAGCCCACAATTATAGAGCTGAAGAATTAATTTTAATTTTTGCTTTATACCATGTAATTAATGTTATTATATTTTTATTCAACCCTTGAATTAATTCATACATATTATTTATTTATAAATGCAATTTTCCCTAGAAAAATTCAAACTGCACTGGAATATAAGGATTATATGTTATTCATTTTATTATCCACATATAACACATTATTGTATACCTGGAGTAAATATGCATTTTAGTACACATACAAACACATTCTAAGGTATAATATTAGTAGTTACTTATGTATTTAAAATACCTAATGGACTTTTACAATTTTGAGGTGTCATAGGCTTTGTCACTTTTCTCAGTCACTTGATTTTATGCTAGACTTTTTTTTCATGGTATCCAAATAAGATGACATATTATTGAACAGGCATTAAATGGTTTCCAGAGTCTTTAGTATCTATTCAGATGAAATAATGGGATCTCACATCCATAAAACATATATATATATATATATATATGACTTACCAAGAAATAGTAAGCATTTAGATTTGTACTTTCCTCTGAATGATAAGTGATAATGATATTTAAATTTTTATCACAATTACAATGCTAATAAGAAGTTTTCTTTTACATGAAGAAAAGGAACAAATTGAAGCTAGTATAAACTGAAACTGTGGACCCAAAATAGTTCTTAATATTAAACCATGCTTTGCACCTGAGCAGATTCCTCTGCGAATGTGTTGGGAACATGTCACTTTCATTTTTCAATGGTATAAAAGCATTCAATAGTATTTATAGAAAGAGACAAGGCACCCCATCAGGAACATGTGGATTGAGAGAGACACCCAAAAGGTCATTTCCGTGATGAGTTATGCTGCTTCCCAGCAGTGGCCAGTCCTTTGTACTAGTATTGTGTACTTATTTTATTTTCCCTCTTATCTCCTTCATACACACAAACCATATATATATAAAAATCAAAGCACATGGTGTTTGGATGTCTTTTATCTTTCCTTAAGAAAAAATGAGGCATATGTAAGTTAAGAAATATAGCAGGATATACTGATTTCATGATAAAGAAAAGACAATTTTCAGGATCTAGCTGCACAGAGGGAAGTTTAGGTACAGCTGAAGAAGTGGTCTGTTTATGGCATTAGCAATTTTTGTAATCTTACAACCTCTGTAGTTTTGTAGCAATAATCTGTAGAAAATGCCAGAAAATACAAGCTAGGAAAGTTTGTTTTGTGAAAGTGGGTGAAACAGATATTTAGGCTAGAGACACAAAAGCAACACCTGTAAAAGAGTAGCAAAGCAAGATGTTACCAAATATTCAGAAAACAATGATTCTCCTTATGGCATTTATCCCATCTCCATACTTTAATGCTTCTATAGCTCCATTACAGGAAAGACAGTCATACAGACACATATGTGCAATCACCCTCACATATAGAGCTAATAAGATAGAAGACATTATGAAGAAAAGAACTATAAATTAGACAAAATCAAAAGACACAATAAATCTCATTGGGGATTTTCATAATGTCATTTTTGCTTTATTATTATTGTCATAAGTTGACAATTTGACTCACTAATCTCTATTTCTTCCAATATTAGTATGACGCCCCAAGCAGAGCATAATACAAAGTAATAATAATTAACAAATAAAATATTTGTTTACAGATGGACAAGGATATTTAACAACTCTCTTCTAGAGAGAATGTTCAGAAATAGTTTTGGACAAAAGATAATGCCTCACCAAACAAACAAATGTAAAATAAAATTAAAACAATAAGAATTTTCAAAGAAAGATTGTGCCTCCATGACTTTTAAGTCTGCTTGAAATAGTTTGTCTTTCCAACTGGTCTGCAGCACGCTTGATTTAGGAAATGTCTTTTGTGTCCAACTGTTACTCTGCCAAAGGCAATTCCACATTTAGCTTCAAAGGAGTATACAGATTTATCCCTTCCCCCTCTCTGTTGTCTGCCTTCCTCCCTCCTTTGCCTAGCAACTGATGACTTCATTAGTAGAACTCTGGGTTTAAAATAAAGCAGTTGGTTCCTGCCTTCATTCCAGTTGCCAAACCTCTCTGAGGCAGAAGAATGAATTCTCCAGACTAGTAGGCTGGTGTGGGTGTTAAGCTGGTTTGTTCTACCACCTCATCAAAGTGGTCTTGATCTCATTTCCACATGGCTTGTAATGAAAATGGGTAAGTGTGAAACTGAGTATAACTCAGTTTAAATATGAAAACAAAGGATTATTTGAATGTTATTACTGTATTACTAGGGCAGGGACAAGAGGGTTGAACGTGGTATTGGTGGGGATTACAGGCAAAAGTAAAAGAATGTAATTGTACACAAGAGTACTGATTTTAAAAGCATAAAACATTAATTATTTTAAAGGTAAGTTTGCAATAAAAGTTACAAAGCTCTAAGCAGTAGAGCTAAGCCATGAGGAAATTATTACTCTAACAGATTCTGATACATGTTAAAGGAGAAGAAAGTTTTAAGAAAATTTGGTTTGAATATGCAGTGCATAAAGAAAAAAAACAGAATATTTAAAGAGAATGACTAAACTTTATATGACTTCTGTGAAAGAAAGCAATGCCGTGTCCCTGCCCCCACTCTCCAGAGACTTCTCATAACATTTCTGCTAGAGTCTGAATTCTGGGCTTTTGGGTTAAAAGATCTTACAAGGACTTGAAAGAGCTGCTGTTTTATGTCAACTAAGAAGCTATCTAGGCCATATAGGCACTTTTTTTTAACTACCTTTGACTGATAAAGAATTGAAAGTCACATAGGGCAGCAATTATTGGATACCATGGAATCAGGTACTAACAGAACTTCTGGGGATGTGTTGGGTGATAGTAGGCTAAGAAAGTATTTGTTTGACTTCATGGAGTAAAAAAGCCTGTATCCCTTTATTCCCTGCATATTCCAGGAATTTAATCACGTGCTTGAAATATTGACTGGGGAAAGCATTTCCATTTTATTTAAATTTTCATTTCTGATTTTGCAAGGCTTGGAGGGCATAGCCGTTCATCCATAATGGTACCTGTGCGCAAAAATGGAAGCAGGGAGGCTCGTCACAATGTGCCGCTTCGGTGTCTGAATTACATGCTGAAGGATGATGAAGATGATGCAGAGATCTGGGGCCACCCTCCTGTCTCCCCTGTCTCCCTGAGAACCCCGTTCACAGTGGCGAGAGCAGGAGTCTGCATTCCTGAAAATCCAAGAGCTCTGAGATACCCTTTTACACTAACACGTGCTATTGAGGAAGATTCCCTAGCAACAGCAGATGTAAACAGCTCAGAGGGCCTGGAGAGTCAGAGCAAGAAGGGACATGATTCTATTAATATGTCCCAGGAAGTCTCTGGAAGCCCGATGGCACTGATGATCAGAGGCCCAAGAGTTGGTAGTGGGGTTCCTGAGAGAAGTGGCAGTAGCTCAAATCCATATATGCCTGTGCCTAGATCCCAAGAGTTCTTTCCACCAAGTGGCCCACAGACACAGGGCCCTCCATATGTCCCCACCCTTAAATCAGGGATAATGATGGAGGTGACTCCAGGAAATGGTAGAATGTCATACAACGGCAGTCTGGCTCATGTCTCTTTCCTACTGGGAAGCCAAAGGCACCCTATGGATAACTGGCAGCAGAGACCTCTCCATTTGTCAACCAGTGCTCCCGGCTTACCTTGCTCTACTGCTCATTGCTTCATGCCACCTCAACCTCCAGCATTCAGTCCATTTCCTGTGATGCCTACTCCTTTTGCTTCTCCCCTGGGATTTGGTCCTCCTCTGCCTTATTATTTTCATTATAACACTCGAGCTATGCACCCTCCTCCATACTTAAACTAGAGTGTTTGCAAGGAGTAAATGGGAAAGAAAGGGGTTGGAAAAAGAGTTGAAAGCTACTAATATTTTCATCATATATGAAATTCCCTACTCTCTTACACTTCGTTTAGCACTAACGTGCCTTATGTGTTCAGAGATTTAATAAAGATTGCAAAATTTTAAATGTTGTGTCTGTTTTAAGTTCCAAACCACAGATTTTGGTTTCTATATTTCAGAAAATTAGTGCAGATATGTAACAGTGTTTCCTACATAGTTCACTTGAATCATTACCACTGTTTGCTACTGACTGGTCCTTCAATATAAATGTTGAAAGGACCAACTGGGATCTTGTTAGACCAATTCTAGATTTGGTAATTTCTACATGCCTAAAGATAGTATGGCTGATAAAATTAAGTTGAGTGCTTTAAGATGTGTTACAGAGGCAGGCTGGAATCCATGGAATCAGGAAACATGCACGAACAGCGTGCATCATATCCAATTTAAATCCATCCTACACTCTGCCTGCACAGAGCAAAAAAAATGCTAGTCAAGTAAAAGAAAAATCAGGCTAAACAAGAATGCAATTAGGAAAGTGAGGAAGGGGAAGCCCTCTTGCAGAGATTCCTCTTGAAGGCAGATCAGTCCTTCAAGTTTTCAGTTCTGCTAAGACAGTAAAATACAAATAGTTGGGCAAACAAAATTCTGGGGAAAGCATTAAGGAGAGTGGGAACAAGGATTTTCATCCTTTCTTAGACTAAAGGACTGTTACATGACCATAAGTTCTAATTGAAAATGTTTTATTGATATATAAGAATTATATTTATTGCTGCTGTTGCTATAGCATCATTATTATAATGATATTTGAAAATATATCAAAGCACCCAGACAGTAAATTTGACAAAATCAAGTAACATTGATATGGGCACATAGGATAAAGGATGCAATGATGGTCATTTTTAACAATGCAAATTAGTATATTCTTCAGGAATATACCTTAACATCTAGTGGCACTGAATACAATGACTAAATTAGAAATATTTCTAAAGAATATTTAAAATGATCATGTTTACATGTAGTTCTCTATGTGAAATAACAGCTAGATGTAGGCATAAACTGTTGATCCAAATGACACCTATTGGAAAGTAAAAACCATTACTATATTTTAAAAATAACATTAGGTTCTTTATTACAGCAACTCCCCCAACAGCACAAGGATTTCTGGCATTTCTTTTTCTCCATTTATTTCATAATAGGTCACAATAAGTGTGCAGGCTGTGGTGTAATGATGAGCAGGAACATCTGAATGTTGATTCATGGCTTTCCCTTCTCTCTGTTTATGAAGCTGGCAGAATTCCATCAGTTCACTGTGACCAGGTCAACAGGAATATTTTGCAAATTATTTGACAGCTGTTCACTATGAGGTAGCTTAGTCTCAGCATTCCAAACACTTATTGAATTTTCAAGCTTACTGAACAGGAGACTTGGGCATGCTTAATGCTTATTGTCATAATATTTTTGAGCCAGATGTTAAAAGATATTTTGACAAGAAATCAAGTTGTTGTCTTAAAGCCAGTGCTGCCTCTCCAGAGAGCTGCCAAAGAGTGTGCTGAAGGAGAGCAGGTAAGGATCTCCTTTCCTTCTCAAAGGAAGTACTCTGGGTACATGCTCAAAAAGAGTCCATGTACAATTACAGCACTCTATGACAAATACACTGTAACAAGGAAGCACCAATGAAACAGTCTGCTCTATTTCAATTCTGTTCCCTCTCTTAACACTTTTTTGTGTTTATTATTTTCTATGTCATTTTTGAATACACAACACATAGTAATCAACACAGAATAACTATCAGGAAAATGAGGCATTGAGGTTTTATTTTTGCTTTTGCATTACAGGATAAATGTGTTTTCTTTAGTTTATTTAGAGCTCAGTGCCCACATAACAGGCTTCAATGAATCCAACTATCACATAAGCCTTGGGTTCTGCTCTCTCATGCAAAGGAAATAAAAATATTTAGTTTTCTTCATAGTTTCTGTAAAGAATCACAAGACACATTGTTAGCACAGTGAAAAAGATTAAAATAGATGAAGTACCTTAAAATTGCAGTTTCTAAATTATTGATTCATTCTGAGCTGATATTAATCCTGCTACAATATGAAAAGTACTCAGAGTGTAACACATTTAACTCTTTTGATCACATACACTCTCTTTCCATCTTGCTCTGTGGTTGTGATTGAGTTGTTCCTAAATGTAAATGTGAAAGATAAGTACCAACAAAGTGGATTTTTCTTCTCATAAAAATGGGAATGGGTTAAGTGTTTCCTATTCTAAGTTGTAATCACTATCACAGGAAGATTCATGTTAAGCTTTTTATTATAGCTCTCTTGGACATGCCAAGACCGACAAAATCCCACCATGAACGTAGATGTTGAGCCTTCAGTATGTCAGTTAGTTGTGAATAATTGTCAACTGCTGAGAAAAGGAGGAAGAGTTTACTATACATGTATCCCACGATAAACTGATCATGCTTCTGTGAAGAACTACATATTAAAAGGATTTGGGCAACATAAATTAGTCTTGATGGGCTTTTTATTAAATAGATAAGTAAATGAAAAACACAAAAGTTGAAGAGACGACTCTACACTTAAGTGTACTTACTCTAGTAGAGGACTCTTTTTTTTTCTAGGTACCATATGACAGCTCACAAGCCTTTGGATCTCCAGGTCCAGAGTATCTGATGCTTTCTTCTAGCCTTCATGGGTATAGTATTGACTCGGTACACTTACATACATTAAGGGAAAACACCCAGACACATAAAAATCAATATTCTTCTTTCTTAATCAAAAAAAATGAATTTTATACAATATATTCTGACCAGTTTCCCTTCCCCTACC
>LOJH01017913.1:0-22039 GCA_001685095.1 Ellobius talpinus
GGGGGGAGGGCAAGGGAAATGGGAGGAAGGGAGGAGGTGGAAATTTTTTAATAAAAAAATCACAAATGGATCGCTGCTGGATCTATGAGATCTTGAATTAAGACACAAAGGATTATAACTGTGCAAAATAATAAAGGGAGATTTTTTTACTGCCTTTGACATCTTTGTGGATAGTCATCTTTCTTTTTATATACTGAAAGAAAAACTTTATGACTCTTACCAATAGTGCACATTAATCCAGAATAATTAATGCACCTACCTAGAGGAATGAAGTCTTCTATAGCCTTGCAAAAATTAGTGAACCTAAATATACACATAAAATTATTCAATTTTTCTGGTACCTCCATTCATAACTGGTCATCATGATGCTGCTTTCTTCCAAGCATTTGTCAGCTTTAGTAGCCCAGTTGAGTAGCCCAATGGGGGGAAAAGATTTAATCAGTGCTATCACTAAATAGCCAAAACCGAAACTCCTAAAGAAGGTAGCCAGCCATACACGGGCAAATTATTTAGCACGGCACAGTTGGACACCGTCCACAACCATGTGTGCAGTCTGTGCATTCATCTCTGTGCCCATCGGCACAGGTCTTCCTTCATCTCTCTTAATGATGGAAGCCATTGCGAAGGTATTCTGAGGATCTTTTTTTAGGATAACCATTAAATCACAGAACTCCCTGAGGCACCTTCATGTCGACAAGGTGTAAAGTACTGGAGGCTTCCCTATGCTCAGGACCACGGATGAACCTACACTCCTAGAGTGACTTCAGTTTGCACTAAGACACAATGGGATGACAAGGACTCCTCCAGGGTGTCCCATGGACACAGCGTCGGGTGGGGCGGTCCACAGGCGCCCCAGAGGGAGCCACTGCGCAGGCCCCGACAGTCACCAGAAGGATACGCTCCAGGTAGTAGGCACCCTCGGCGGCCACCGCCTCTGCCGCGTCGCCCGTGGGCGACAAGCCAATGCCCAGCGCTTCCTCCAGCATCCGCATCGGCGGCACCCCAGGCGGAGCAGCCATACCCGCGGCCCGGCCCACGGGGCCCCTCGGTGCCGCACGGTCCCCACGGAGCTCCTCGGTACCCCAAGGTGCCCTACGGACTGGCGTGGCAACTCTCGCGAGATCGCGGGACCCTTCACCCCCCACACACACTAGCCGAGGACCTGAGGGTCAGCGCCTAGCCCTCTGCGTGTCCTTAGTTGCTACAGCAACGCGTTGCCTAGTTACCCCAGACGCCCCAGGCAGCTTGTAGACAAGATGCCACAAACCTAGCCCAGCGGCTCAGATTGCATTTTTAACCCAGGCTACTTATTGGGGGTTTTGATTTAACTTGGCTTGGCCTTGTGCTTTGACCTCGTTCTTTCTCACTTTCCTTCCCGTTTTTCACATCTAAACATCATCAGTCCTCATTTTTTAGATGTGTAGAGAACCCCTAAATGTTATAGTAGGGACAGCCTTAAGAAAGGGCAGAATACTTGTCTCTCTAACTAGAGGAAGGGGGGAAATTCTAGAAAACATTACTGGCCAACTGAGGAGATGCCAAATGTCCCTCATACCCTTGGCGATGAAGAATGAAGGTGCTCACCTGTATTACATGCTTTCTAGCAATCTTTTAATGTGTTTAATGTGGACATGTTTTTTTTTACTTTGGCTTCTTACATACAGACTTGGAATAGTCCCAGTGGCCTCAAATTGCAGCATTGATTTTTGCTGAGGTAAACCCACATCCACAAAAATTATGAGCTACCTATAACCCTAACATAAAGTTTAACATGATATGTGGGCTAGGGAATGTAGTTAAGAGCTAATGTGCTTCCTCTGGAGGAAAAGGACAGGGAGGAAGGGAAGGGGATGAATGGGAAAAGGGACAAAGAGGAGAAACAGAAGGGATGGAAGGGGAAGGGAGAGAATTGGCTGATTTGTCCAGTCACATGTTTGTTGCTGTGACCGATATATACATAGGCATCATAAGTATGTATATGGTATATGTATATAGGCATCATTAGGACCATCTTCCGTTCAGGTTCTTTTTATTCTACATTCCTTGATGAATTCCAGTTGGTAACTACATAAAAGTTTCCATTTCTAAACAGAGGGCGAGACAGAGGGAGAGTAGAGGCAGAGGCAGAGAAAGATAAGAGGGGAAAGACAGACAGACAGACAAGAGGAAAATTGTTAACTTCCTATTAAATGATTGAGAACCGGAGTGTTGGAAGCCAGAAGTAATCAAGAGCCCATTTCTGTCACAGCGTAGCTATGGCCCCACCACTGTCTGTAGGCCTCAGCCTCATTTGTAAGCTAAAAATAGTGCCGCCTACCTCAAATGGTTGCTATTAGCTGTAAGTCAACAAAGCATTAGGAACCCATTTAAAGCGAACAGCAATAAGAAATATGAGTTCTTTCTGTTAAACATGTTTGTCTTGGTTTTGAGTTTTAGGATACAGGACACAATGATATCTAAACAGTTCAAGTTGCTGTCATTTTCTCACATCAAACATTCTGAGTGCTCATTAAATGCGTGGAAATGGAAATGCTGGAGAGATATTCTGAAAATGGGGGATCCGTTGACTTAGAGGTAGTTTGTTCTTCATTTCAAATGAAGCATGGCCTCAGCTAGCAAGATACTTAGCTATAAACTGAGACCTGAAAAGTGACCTGGGTAAAGAGTAGTCACGGTCATGCACTGTTGGTGTCTAGAAGAACAAGCAGAATCGTGAGACCTGCAGGGGACAATCTCATGGCGCTTCTAATGTTTAGTGTATTTTATCTGCTGCAAAGTCTCTGTTGTCTTTGATCAAGCTCTTCCTCATTGTTTTAGGTAAATTAAGTTTCCTGGACTACACTTCCTGTTCTCTTATAAAGACTTTTAAAATCTGTCTACCTAGATTAAGTGGAAAAACTCAAAAATAAAATATATAGAGTTTTTTACCAGCACTCAGAAGGCAGAGACAGATGGATCTCTGTGAGTTTGATGCTAGTCTGGTCTACAAAGTGAGTTCCAGGACAGCCAGAATGGTTACAAAGAGAAACCCTGTCTCACAAAATCAAAAAAGAGTTCTCATCATCATTTCTTATATAGCAGATATTTTCTATAAGTAATACAAATAAATTTTGCCTATTTTATTGTGACTGTGAAGAGCCCAGATTGAATATTTGTAAAAAAAACTAAAAAGCTTAATATAAAAATAATTGCTATAAAGTAAAGCACAATTATTATAGAAAAATAGTTGGCACTTGGACATAAGAAATGGGTTTTTATGACAGAATAATGAAATACAAACTATAGCCAGTATTAAATGTGTAAGATAGAGAAGTCAGAGATACTTGTCAAAAGAAAAAAGAAAAAGAGATATTTTTACAGCCCAAAAAATATGTGAGTCTCATTATTCCAGGCTTTCAAATAACCAAGGTATTAACTGACTTACTAATCCATTTATGTTCATGTAGTTGATTTCAAATTTTAAACTCATCCAAGATGTGTTGCCTATTACATTTGAAAGTATGTTCACAGAGACCTGATCAGTAATGTTTCGAAAAATTCAAATGAAAAGCACTTTTAGCATTTGTATAATCTCTTTGATATCTACAGTGGATGAGCAATGCTTTAAAGAACAATTTGATAAAAAAAATTAACAAACATCAAAAAGATAATGCCTTCAGATTTTAGAAAAAGAAGGAATATGTGAGGACTGCTACTTTTTTAGAAGTCCTGTATCTTTGCAAAGAATGCAGTTGAAGGCTACCTTGCTATGTTCTGGAATTACTAGGCTGTAGATACTGCTTTAATTTAAAGGGGTGGGAAACTCTTACTAAGAGAACACACACACACACACAAACCTTTAGATTACAATAGTGGTTTGACGTATATATTTTTATCCTATAGATGGTCTTTTTTGGTATATTTTACATGCTTCCTTAAAGTGGGGATGAAATAAAAGAAGCCTCAGCATTTTGATGAGTGAGCAGGAAACTGCTTTTTGCTTTGCTCCCGAAAGAGGTAAACAATGAAAACAGCAGAGACAGTCAAACTGAAGCAACAATTACAAAGGACAACAAATGTGATCTCCTCCCAGCCTAAATACCCCATTTATGCAAAAGTGAAATTATTTTTAAAAGCAAAACCAGAAAGCAATCTGGTAGTGAATACACTCTGTGCATGTGTAGTTTCAAAGCAGAAAATACTCTCATGCAAATACACTGCAAAGTACAATTCAATTATCAATGATAATGGCATTCACTAGCTACCACTACAGCCCAAGCCATTTGCTGATGCCCTTTTGATACCAGTAGCTTTCTTGTTTTCATTCAAAACTTCACAGTAAGTGGTAGTCAGGTTTAGGATTTCTGAATTCATAGAAATAGTAGCAAATGTGCTGGAAATCATCATTTTTCCCACCACACACAACGTATTTTCCCTTTTTGCACTAGCATCCATTTGAAAATCCATTCCTCCTGTATTTTTTCTCTCTGTAATTGAAACAGAGATAGTCAGTTCTCTGTGGTGAGAAACATGTGACACAAGCTTGACCCAAAAAACTTCTTATTTCTTTTGGCTACAGCAAAAACCTCTGGTTTCCAATATAATTCTTGGTTTCTAGTTCTTTCAAATTAAAAGGAATGAGGGCTTCATGGGAAAAATAGATGATTCTAGGCCTTGCTTGGGAAAGTACAAAAGGACTCTGAAGAAATTTTATAGGACCAGAAGAAAAAACTCTCTTCTGCTAAAAAGAAAAAGGTAATCACAATGATAGAGCTTTATCAAAAAGATCCAGCCATCCACTGAAGAAGGAGTTATAGTGGGCAAAGTCAAGCCAACTGTTAAAGTTAATAAAACAATGTTAGTATATAAGCCAAAGTACAAAATCAATATCTGAGTCATTCTGTTATTAGTAAATGCTTAAATAAACAAATAAATGAGAGAGATGAAAAAGAAGTTTATGAAGAACACTTACAAAAAAGTGAATAAATCCATAAAAACACAAAATTGGGAACAATGAATACAACAGAAGGTCAGTAAGGAGAAAAAAGTCTGAAAAAAACAATGTAAGACAGGAAGTCTACAAATACACATACCATTGACTTTGATTTGGGTTGGTCATTTGCTGCTGGGAGGGTACCTACCCTTAAGTGTGGTTAATATACCCAGAGAGATTTCATTGGTAAGAACTAATTTTTTATGTGTGTGTAAGCTGATGTCAATTGGAGGTAGCTTCTAGGTTGAGGATGTCACCGTGCACACCTTAATTGTGGGTTACACAAAGGAAGTCCTACAGAAAACAGTATAGAAATGTGGGGATTTGTTACTTACACTTTTAATTAGGATACTACTGTAAATAAATGCAGATACATACATACACAAATATATATTATCTATATGTATTATATATCACTATAAATAAATACATATATATATAAAACCTACGTGTGTTAAGCTTTTTGGCTATCAGATTCACTCCTTTTAAATTTCTTCTATACATGTTCTCCCATATTTTTCTCCATGTTTATGTGTGGCAAATATGGCTCCTCTGTTTAGTGGAAGGCCGCTTGTTTGTTTCCCAGCCACCCAGACTCCAAAATAACCACACAGAAACTGTATTAAATCTCTGTTTAGCCCATTAGCCTGAGCTTCTTATTGGCCAACTCTTACATCTTAATTTAACAAATTTCTATTAATCTGTGTATTGCCATGAAGGTGTGGCTTACCAGGTAAAGTTCCGGCATCTGTCTCGGGTGAAGCTCATGGCTTCTCTCTGACTCTGCCTTCTTCCTCCCAGCATTCAGTTTAGTTTTCTCTGCCTAGCTACATTCTGCCTTGATATAAGTCCAAAGCAGTTTCTTTATTAATCAATGGTAATCACAGCATACAGAGGGAAATCCCATATCACTGTGTCCTTTCAGATTTGTGCAGAATAAACCAGAGGGCAAGTCTTATTAGTCATGTCCTCAGTTTCTCTAACCAGCTGCGTAATATGTAGGTGTGGCATGGTAAGTCAGAAAGAGAATCTCCATCTACTGTAAGCTGCTTCTCGTCACAGTGCCATGTCACAGCAGCAGAGAAAGCACTGAGTAAGATAGCGGTCAAGGAGCTCACAGTGTGCCTACTTAGATAGCAAGTCCTAGCTCTCCGGAAGAAGAGGACCTTTCATTTTCTGTGTCCTGTAATGTTTCCTGCTTTCTCCAAAAGTGGAGGACTTTTGACCTTCTCTTGGTTTCTCTTGGCCTCTGCTTAGGCCAATGTCATGTGGCCTTCTACATCACCCTTGTAGCATGCAGGAGGCTATGACAAATATGTTCATGCTGTTTGCTGCTTTCCATGTAATTTAGGTCTTTTGTTCTGGTCCATGAGTCTCACGTCTTCTTCTGTTTCTTTAAAACAGAAACAAGTTAAGTTTGTTTCCAAATAGTAATATTACTTCTGAGTCTTTGTACTTCATAGAACCCTATCTACAAAAAGGAGTATCTGTTTTACAAGGTTAAGGTGACATATTTATCTTTTTGCTTTTTACTTTTTCATATGCATAAATGCTTTGTAGAAAATTTTTCATTCAATATGAATTTAAAAACATATGTCCATAAGAGTTGAGTCTTATTCTCTGATGTATTGTACAGGAGAAATTGTATTTAACCTTCCCCATATAATATATGAACTATGTGAACTACTACATTAAAATTCATGTATATGCAACTTTAGTAGATTTCCATAATTTAGTTTATGCTTAATATTTTTCCTTAACAAAGAGTAAAGTAAATCTTGTCACTTTTATGCTTACTGCTATTTAAATTTATAATATTTAAAATCTTTCATCCTTTTGTTTTCATGTTTCCTAAATGTATAACATTATCACAAGCCTACACTTATCAAATTCTATTACAAACTTTTTTCACATTTATATGCTTGCTATTGACTTTGCTATTTTTTGCAATGGAAAGTTTCAGTTAATTATATCTATATTATCTCCTGTATCTTTAGGACTTACGATTTTTCCTATCTTGTCAAATCTCAAATCATACAAATATCTTTCTTAATATTCTTTCAAATTTCTCGATTTTTAATTCAATTTTAGGACTTTCATTCACTGTAGTTTAATTTTTTTGTAAAAGATAAAGTAGATCCCATTTCTCCCCAGGCAGTTTGCCAGACATACCAGAAATATTTTTGAAACCATACTTACTTTCTCATTAAAAACATCATTATACCAATTTTTTATTTAAACTGATACTTGCTTACAGACTATTTATAGCATTCTTTCAAGGTGTTTCTATAAACATACCATATTGATTTGTGATCAATGATTTTTGATAGATTTTATATTGAAATATTTGGAAAGACAAGTTCTTTTCCTTGTTCCTTTCAAATACTTTCCTAGCTTTCTATGGGTGGTAAGAATTAACTTTAGTTGATAAAAGCTTCTCACCACCCACTTCAGTGTCTAACTAACACCAGACTAAATTTAGATATTTATTCTAGGTGAATTGACTTCATAATTATGTTACTCTATTCAAAGACATAGTAGATTTTTCTATTTGTTCAATCAAATTTCATGTTTTCCAATCAGATTTTACATTTCTACTATGAAATATTTCTATCTAAAGCAGTTAAAATATCATGAAAATAATTTACTCTGTCCCTTTAAAAAATATTGAACAGGAGGGAAGAGGCAGGGAGGGGGAGCAGAGAAAAATGTAGAGCTCAATAAAAATCAATAAAAAAAATTGAACAAAGAGATCCTCACTTAAATATTTTGCATGTAGCCTTCGATTATTATGATGACTTCTTTGATTAAAATAATTTATTCTGTCCTGTGAAGCACTCGTGCTACTTAATTTCAGTTGACTAATTTAATAGTGACTAAATTTTAGTGTCCTCTCAAAACTAAATTCTATTTAATTTTTCTGTTGTATCCCATTTCTAATCAATATATCTATATTGGCTACTTCCTCTTGTTATAGTACAAATTAAGAAATAAGTAGCAAAGAAATATGGTCCTTTCAGATTAGGATTAACTAAATTAATATTCCAATTGACCATGTCACATCTTTTTCTGCTACACAGCCATTAACTAGTCTCAATATTTTACCTTCTTTATGTTTGTTTTATTTTTTATTATTTCTTTGAGAATTTCTATATGGTTTGATCGTATTGATCTCCCTTCATTTTAGAGATTCACATCTCCTGTTAGCATCTAGGAACACCTTAGCCCAGCCCTCTAGGAACCTGACACAATAAATGCCCTGCACCGTGAATTATGCCTGAATGCATGGCCAAGAGTACCCTGTCCCTTTAAGACACAAGCTCTGTCCATGTGTTGCAAGTTTTCCTATTTACCCATTTCTTTGCAGAAGTTAGAAAGTTCCCATTAAAGTTTGGGATTTGGTTTTGTGGGCCTGTTTCCTACCCGAATTCCAACAACCCTTTCCCACCTATCCAACATAGTATATTTTCTGTATTTCTTTTCTACATCCATCAAGACAAATTTATGCTGTCCATATAATCTTGGATGTCTGGTCTTCTACTAGTGTTGTTGACTTACCATTCAGTTTAAGGCCTCTCCCAGAGGCTATCAACTATGAATAGCTCCTCCACTAGGGGTGGGACTTCATGCCTATCTCCTTTCTCCACACTGGGATTTGGTCTAGCTTGAGTTTGCACAGGTCTTATGCATACTGTCACAAACACCATGATGATTTTGTTATTATAGCTTTGTATTATAATTTGAAATCTGTGATGGTGGTAAGCCCAGCAGTTTTTGTATTGTTCAGGAAAGTTTTGGCTGTCCTAGGCATTTTGGATTTCCATATAAATTTAAGATTATTTTTTAATTTATGTGAAGAATTGTGTTGAAATTTTGATGGGAAATGCATTGACCTGTAAACTTCTTAGGTTAGGATGACAATTTTCACCATATTAAGCCTATCAATCCATGGGTATGTAAGGTATTCCCATCTTTTGGTATCTTCTTCAATGTTTCTTTTTTCGTAGTTCTAAAGTTTTTATTGTATGAGTTTTTCACTTACATGATTTATGACAAGTGTTTTTTGTTTTGTTTTAAGCTATTATAAATGGCATTGTATCCCTATTGTGTGTGTGTGTGTATTTCATTTATACATAGTGAGGCTACTGATTTTTGTTTACTAATTTTATATCCTGATACTTTGATGAATGTGTTTATTTGGTGGGTTCTTTAGGGTCTATTTTGTATAGATTCATACCATCTTCAATCATATTACCAAAACTTTGGTCTTTGAGGGAAGGAAATAGGTTCAAAATATATTAATATGTTACCAGAGTACCCACACTAATGTCTGGCTCTAGCAGGAATGTCCACTCATATTAAGAAAAAACAATATATAGAAAGAAATTGGGGAAGATCAACTTGCTTGCTATTCTGGTCAAAACAGGGAGGAAGTTTTTAATCTTTTTCTGCTGTGGGGACCCAAAAATGTGAGCTGACTCCACCTTGTCTGAAGGTTAGAGAGTCTGAGTTTATTTCTTGTTCTTTCAAAGTTGTTGAAAACAGATGTGACTACAAAACAAGATATTTTGACCTAAGGTGTGTTTACTTGATGTTTTGGACATTAAGATGGCCCATCGAGGTGGATCCGCTTCATTCTGACCAAAGGTGAACCATACTTCTGCTCCTTCTTTTAAAATAGGAGGTTTGACTTAGGGAGTGGCTGCCTACAGGATACTTGGTCTAGGGTGTGCTCACTGTCCCAAACATCAAATGCTTTGCTCAGGAAATAGAGGCTTGATGCCTGGAGTGTTGAAGCAAGTAACTCTTCTCGTTGTCCTTTTTGCCATGTTAAAGCAGTCTCTTGCCTTCTTCGCCCCCCCCGTTTTGTATTGGGGTATAAATGTGTATGGAAAATAAACACGGTGAACTCGGTATTCAGGATGTGCTGCCTTGCCCTCTTGTTACTGTTCCATGTCTCTCTGTTTCTGTGTTTCCTTCTTATCTCTGTTCCTCCTACCTAACATTTCTAATCCTTTTGCCCGTATCCTGGAACATATAAACATGTTGTGGCAGGAACATGGCAAAAGTCACCCCCAAACAGTGACTCATGATATTCTGCCTTTCCAATTACAACTTTAGGAGTGGGAATGAAAAAATATAAGAAAGATGAATATTGAGATAGTCTTTCTTCTGATGTCAAGTCTCCTTGGGTCCTACCTCCCAACATGGAATTTCTTAAAGAAATCCTAATTTCTATGTGCCCATTTAGCTCAGTACATATTTATTAATGTCTTCTATGTTGAGTGTTTAGTGTTTCACACTCATCATGGGAGAGGGATGCCAATGAAGAACCATTGGACTAGGATAGACAACCCTTGGTCCCTGTGTCAGAAATCTAACATCCAGTTCATTGCCTAATTTAAAATTTTATTCAATAAGAATAAACTAGTCTTTTGTTAATGTAGACATAAAATTGACAGGATAAAGAGTACCAAAACAAAGAGAGGGGACAACGGCATTATGTTAGGAGTCTGAGTTACGAGAGCTGAAGGAGGTTAATAAACAATTTAAAATTCCTGACAATGTAAGAAATTCCCATTAACCTTTATGATTATGAAATTCTCAACAGTGTATTTTTCCTACTTAGTATCAATCTAATGTTTGAATAATGTGTGAACACAACACAATTTGTCTGAAAAGGACAAAATATGTATTTTTTAAAAGGTGTAGTAGAATGTCACCAGAAAAAAAGAGGGATTAATGGCTAGTTTATAAAATTTATTATATTGTTTCATTTATCTCAGACTATATTTGCTTTCAAACTAATCTGCAGTATATTATGCAGTCCGACTCCAATGCCTGTAGGGTACTACTGTTATTATTTAGCTGTCAGAAAATAGTTAATGATCATAATAAACTCAAAAAAAATCAATCTTTTCCCAGAAAAGTTAACTGGAAGTCATGGAGAAGAAAATGGGAATTATGTCAGAAACCTATCTACACGTGTTTCTGACGGGCACATTTCTCCCACAGCCATCATTATTGCGCTAGCAAGTTTCCATTTGCAGATTTGAAAATATGATCTCTTTCTTTCCTCATCTATTTCATCTACCATGTGTCTGAAGGTGCAGTTTTTTCCTTCACCTCTTCATTCATTTCTATATTCATCATCATGGTGCTAAGTTAAGCAATGAAAAGTTTTAGATCTCACTATTTCAAAGCTTTTGATAAGTTGCTCAAACACCCTGGTTATTTCCCATATGGAAGATATTGCAGTTCAGCTGCCAAAAATATTGAAAGAAGTCAACACCTTCCTTCAAAGTGATTTTGTAAAGAGACTGCCATACACAGAACCCAGACTGTTTTTCTCTACGAGGATGGGATCATTACATGGGAGCACAAAGTATAATCAGTCTGTATCTGATTTATCAGAAATAAAAGGTTTTTGGTTGAAAAGAATTTCTAAAAATACTCTCAATTTAATTTACTTCTACATCAAAAATAGACTAAGTCAAACCTGCAGCATTTTGCTATTTAGAGCAGACCGACCTTTGCTCAGGGAATCATGTGCAAAACCATCCTGGTATATCTGAAGTGATGATTCAAAGAAAAAAGTGTAAGGGAGGAATAAAGTCAAAATAAGATTGAAAATGAAGAAAAGTTTTAATCTTGCCATTGTGAAAATGTTATGAAATATTAAACATTAAAATTGAAATAAGAAATAGAATAAAACTAGAAGTAAATGAATTGGGAATGTTAAAGAACATTCAAAAACTAAGGGTTTTGTCTTTAATCCCACCTATCTAGAATGCTTTTAATAATTAAATTTAATAATTAAAATTTTAATTATTTTGGAATATATTTTGAAAACATATGATAGTTTTATACTAAAAAATAACTAGAGGGCTGGAGATTCAGCCTGGTGAGAGCTAAATCTATCAATTGGTTTATATTAAGAACCCTAGTCTAAAGCCTCAAAACATTATTTTTATGTCAATTCTATTTTGTCCAAATGATAACTTTTAGAGGCAGTGGCAGCAGGGAAGGGAAGAGGGACCCAGAGTTTGTACTTCATGACCACAAAGCAGTTCACAGTGAGCCTGCAGCTTGTACCATAGCAGACACCTCTTCTCTCTTATTCTGCGTACATTGGCACACCTGTGTGGACCACTGGTCCAGATTCTATTTTGTTGCTTCTAATCTATAGAGGACATATTCGAATCCTATGCTCAGTGGGCTTGCATATCTTCTGGGGAAATACCGAGTGAAATGAGATGTCCAAGTTAAACACCACCTCTTCCACAGCAACTGTTGTTAGATTCTCTCCCAAGGCCAAAAAGAACTCTACAGGGTAGTCAATATTAGTTGGCTATTAATTCGAAGTGAATAAAAAGCTATCATTTGAATAGAGTACAGTTGACTTAAAGTGTTTTGAGACTTTAGGCTCAGATTCTTCATATAAACCAATTCATATATCAGGAAAAACATCATTTTCTGAAAGATATACTAGCCCTTGTGGCCTACACAACCACAGTTTCAGCACTCGGGAGGCTGAGTCGTGATCACCAATCCCAAGGCATTCTTGGGCTCCACAGTGAGAACTCAAAGAACAAAAGCCAAAACAACAACAAAGAATTCTGGTTGTGGTTCATAGCCATCATAGCTGGGTAGGACTGTTGACTGTTTCCCTGCTTTGGAACCTTGCATGGTGCCTTCTAGACCATCTAAGCTCGTCCTCAGGGAGGAAACTTTCAGGCCAGCTCCAAGCCAGGGCTTCTGGGTTCTATATGCAAAGTCCACGGTGTCTTCAGCAACAGGGGTTTAGCTCTGAGAGCAGCCAAGGACAATAGGAATAACCTGTAACACTTTAGTGTGTCTCTTGTGCAACCCTAACAACTCAAAAGAAGGCTTCTTGTGCCTGGTGTTGGGATTTTTTTGTTGTTGCTGTTGTTAGATGTCCTATAGCTCCTGTGGAGAGCGCTGGTAACTCAGTTGTGCCTGGTGTTGGGATTTGTTGTTGTTGTTGTTGTTAGATGTCCTATAGCTCCTGTGGAGAGCGCTGGTAACCCAGTTGTGCCTGGTGTTGGGATTTGTTGTTGTTGTTGTTGTTAGATGTCCTATAGCTCCTGTGGAGAGCGCTGGTAACCCCGTTGGGGAATTTTCATTCAAACTATGTACCTGTGCATGCCAATTTACACACGGTGTATGTCTAGTTATAGACACAGTTGAGAGTATGATTCCTTATGACTTTCAGACATGAGTACTGTTATTTATCCTTTTCTCTACTTTTCTGTATTGGTAAACATTTCTGGCACTGGAAACCAGTACAACTACCCAGAGTTGGTGAAGTCATGGATCCTGGAGGAGAATCTACAATCACCACTTTACTAAACCAGCATAATCCTTAACTACACTCTAAATATTTGTCCTAATACTGACAGATGAGTCTGGTCCTCTCCCCTCATCATGGAAATTTTCTTTGCTGGAGGGAGGAAAGAGAAAGGAGAAACAATGTAATTATAATCTCAAACAGTTTTTGGAAAATATAAAAAAAAATTCCAGTGCTTGTAAGGGCAATATTAAACATAAATGAAAGAAAAATAATATATTCATATTCATATATTATTTTAGTGTGTGTAATCCTAGCAAGAGATCAAAACCAAACAAAACAATGAACTGTTTCAGAAATCAATGTTTCTTTGAAACTTCAGAGTCTTAGAATCATAGACTTTTAGAACTGGAAAGTTTAAAAGTGATCTCTTTGGCCCCTTTTCTTCATAGATGACAGCCTGATCAATGTGTGAGTTCCTGCTTGGACAAAGAGAACGGGCAGCCAACACAATCCCAGCTAACTTTTTTTTCCCTAGTCTCACTAATATATGTATTCAGTGCTCAACACAATAATTCTAAAGTACATCAACTGTCAAATATTGCACCAGGACCATAAAAAAGCTGAATACATTAAATTTACTTTAGCAGGAGAGAATCTCAGATTGGCAATCTCTGTGATGTATCAAAGACAGGAATGTCTGGAGATGTTCAGAGAATGTGCTCAAGGGGTTCTAGGCGGGTCTTTGAAGAGGGAACTAGCTAGAACTGTCAAAGTTAACATCTTAGTGGTTTAAGATTGGGAGGAAGAAAGCCTTAAAGCAAGTTCCGCTAAACTAATTAATACTGTGCCAACTGAGGTATTTGTTTAGGTAAGTAAACCAGCATTCTGATAGTCTGACTAGATAGGTGTTTGCCCAGTTGAGCAAACTGTTTGCCTTGAAAAATTGCTTTACAGAATTTTTGAAGCAAACAGCCAAGATGTTTATGGGTTTGAAACCTGATATAAATGTCTGGCTTCAGATAATGTTGACATAAGCTGTCTCTGCTGTCTCGGATCTTTTTCTGAGGCTGCCTCTAACCTCAGAAAAATCACTTACTCAACTGAAGTCTCACCGCTTTGTTTATTAGCAAAATGAAGCGAGCGTTCTTACTAAACAATCAGAACATCTTGCATGGTTTATTAGTCAGCAGTTGCTGCAAGAGCCTTATCAACTACTCCAAACCTTGGGACAGACACTAAACATTTATTTGTGGCATCTACATACATGAGTCAGCTGAAATCAGCTGTAAGTTGGGTCAGCTGGCCTTGATGCCAAATTACCTACCAAGAGGCCACAGAAAGAGTAAAGAAGTAGGCTCATCAATTCAATCAACCAAACCTTTTGAAATAAAACCTTACATTTAGAGTTCAACCAGCCATAGAGATATGAGAAAATTGTGTAATAGGATGTAGTTTGGCAAATAGAAACCCTGTGGGTAGGCATGGGCAATTACTTAAATATGAATGACTGATAGGGATTGTGAGTGCCTCTCCCAATCACCATTGTATCACTTCCACAAAGGACTTTATGGCCCTTTATTTGAATTAGAATCTAATAAAAATTCTGGCATTGGACCAATCAAGTAAAACAGAAAATGTTGAAAGTTCAGTTATCACATGAGATGTTTTTCAACGTTAAATCATTGGAATTTACCCTCTAAATCTATCAACTTTAAATGAATCTGTATGAATCTTAGAGAATTTTATAACTCCCTCTCTATGACAAAGGAGCTCCAACACCTCTTGATTTTTCATGCCACCCCAAGAACCATCACTCCTTCCTGCTTTATTTCCACATTCTCGCTTGTGTTTCCAAAGGTATGATGTCCTTTTGCTCCCAAGGAAACACAATACATTTTGTTTGACTGCTTGAACACAGTATGACTTAGAAACTTCTAAGTAACTATTTGAAACTTGAAATAAGCCAATTAGTGATTTGAGTCTAATTTTCAGTGTAGAGCATTTATTGTTTTTAATGAAGACAGTATTGAAGCTATGTGAGTAATAAAGCCAAAACATCATTCCAAAGAGAATGAGGGACAAAGATCATATACATGTCAGCGACAACCCAGATGCTAGACCAGCCTAACTCCTGAGCTATTGTGGTAATATATATATAATTTCACAGTAATTCCAGCAATTTTAACTCTGTACCATGCATAAATAGTAGGAATAGATAGGAGAATAAATAATATAAGTGAGATTCAAAATGCATTGCTTATTTTAACTAAAAGAAATTAAAATTAAAAGTCCTTAGCTCTAAAAAAACCAGATTAGTATACCCATATACTTCTCCTGTACACTTACAAAATTTGACCACAGTTCAATGTGATAATAAAGAAACACAGTATATTACTCTCACTGCGGCTTTATCCATATCAACTACTTTTTTAAAATTTCATAAATATCCCTGTCAATGTTCAATGGTGATATGTTCCAATATTCATTGACATATAAATCATAATTGCTAAGTAGGGTATTAGAACTAAGTACCAACCTATAGATACAATATTTAAACATATAATGGGCATATGTGTGTCTACTGTCTGCATACATACATATATATGTTTACAATGGCATAAACTTCAATCTTACAAGGGAAGAAAATCCTGCCATTTGAGACTATGTGTACACCTACACCAAACATTAAGCTATCTATCTATCTATCTATCTATCTATCTATCTATATATATATATCTTTCATTTGTCAATTATACCTCAACAAAGCCCCAAGAAAAAGATTACGCCAAGGTTATTGGTCCATTATCAATAACTAGTTGCCAAAGCTAGCTAATTTTAGTTCTAATTTAAATAGCTAGTTTAAATCTATATGCACTTCATTACATGTAGAAGACACTAACAACCTAACCTGTGTGAAACTTTACTCCATGTAAATATCCAGTTATACGCATGTGCTGTGGCAGAGTTGGGCCCAACAACTTCCTTTTCTACCTATGTTTTTAAAAGAAAATAAAATAAACACCCTGGCTCTCAGAAGCTAGGAATATTTTTGCTGACTTCCTGCATCCTAGCAATCTCTTGGGGCCAGTTTATGCAGTGTCTCTATTCTTGCTAAGAGAAATGATTTTGGGGGCTCTTATATAAGCGAGGTTCTTTCTTTCTGTATCATAGTAGCTCCTTGGTCTCCCTGTCAATCCAATCCTTTTCAATACCATAACAATCTCCATTCACGCAGTGCCATTACCGGGTGAGGCAGACCTAGAGCTCTGCGCATTTTATGTTCACAGCAATTCAGCTTAGAAAACTCTCCCTGCATCACAGCCTTTGCCCATCTCGTGTCTGAGTGTGCAATTACACTTCCATTTCCTCCCCCGGCTGTCGGGGCTATGCAACAAACTCCTAAACCACATAAATCTCACAGAGCAGCTAAAAATAAAAAGATCTTCATCAACTTATCCTCACAAATACCAACTAGGTTGTACAAAAAGGAAAAATCTTCATGACAGAATGATTTGACTGAGGAAAAATGGTAAACTTCCTGTTCTGAATGGAAAGTGTACCCCACACACACACATACACACATGTGCACACTCACACACACCTGCAAGAACCCTGGAAAGGATGGAAAGCAGGAGAGAGAGAGAGAGAGAGAGAGAGAGAGAGAGAATGCTTTTACTGTATGCAGCTGGCTCAGTTTTCACTCAGTTCAATTCAGTGATGAAGTTTCATATAATGCTTGAACAATTTGAGGTTGAAAAACCTCAAAACACAGATAATAGGAAACAATAAGGATAAATTTACTAATAAAAATATTATAAGACACAGCACTTTCTCCATCTCTCCAGAAGGAAAATATTACAGATTAACTATGAATTTCCTGAAGGATGCCAAGCAACCGCCTAATGACACTTGACTTAAAGATCAGGTGCATTGTGGCAGGCGCTGTGGCTGGAGACCTTGTTCAATTAGACAGAAGTCCATGAATAGGCTGGAAGTAAAACATTACTTTTTGTCCTGTATGTATGAAGCAACCATAAACTCCAGTGGAGTGTTAGTCTTTATCCCTCCTAGAAAATGTCCTCAGACTACAATAACCATTCATAGATTGACCATTGACTGTGTACCAGCATTGTGCTCTCCGCTTCACATGACTTAGACTAATTTTGCCATGTAGTCTCCATTCTACCAACAAGGAAATGGAGCTAAAGAAACATTAATGGTGCTGCTGAACTATTCACTCAAACATGTGCTCTACACTGACTTCACCTGGAGAGCAACTTGACGGAAATGGAAAGGTTTAGCCATACACACCTGCTGTGTTCATGGTGGGTCTAGTTATAACACCCAACTGCGAATGACTGGTACTCACAAGATGAATGAAGAGACTGTGCTTGTGTGTTCAGTGAAATGCTACTCAGCTGTGGAAGAAAGGGATGAAGAACTCTCAGTGACATAGAGGATTCTCAAGGACTTTCTGCTGTGGGGGAAAAAGCCAAAACCATATATGCTGAATTCCAGAACAAATAAATAGAATAAAGATGATCTTAATCCAGTACAATATACCTTGTGCGGTCTAAAGTCTACAAAATAACATGTTTTCCTATAGGCCTTTTAAGGAATCTCGTATTAACTTTAAGGTATAAACGTTGAATGTATGTAGTAACAATAAAAAATTTTCCTTCCATTTTTTAAAAACAGATGAACTCTTGACTTTTCTGCTTGCTTCCTTTGGCTCAACAAAACTCTACTACCTCAGCCTCCTACATCCCTCATCATCTTCCTCTGCAACAGTTACAATTGTGTTTGTTTTATGTTAATAAAGCATTTTAGAACCCCTCATTTGCACTTCACCCCCCCCGGGGCAGTAGGAGAACACCTAGGAATGTATTCATTTTAATAATTAATGTTTATTATTCATTATGTGTTCATGCACACATGTGTGCACATGCTCTTGAGTAAGTTTATGTGCACCACGTGGTTGAGAAGTGTCTATGAAGGATAAAAGGCAGTGTCACGTCTCCTGGAGCTGGAGGAGTTGTGAGCCACCATGTAGGTACTGGGAGCCAAGCCTGGTCTTCTACAAGAGGAGTGTGCATTCTTTGCTACTGAGGTACCTCTCTAGACCCACCTAGGCTGTAATTTTAACTACTGTGACCTAAGTCATCTCTATTCCACTCTCATGCCCCCCCTTTTTCCATCCTGTCAGCTTGCCACTAGCAGCTGTAGCTTCCTATATAACATACCTGGTCCCCTTGCTGACTTAGAACTGCACTACATGAGATGGAGTACAGGATTTCCATGTGGAAAAGGGATAGAAACGTGTGAAGCCCAAAACTAGCCTGTAGATAATTCTTGCATCAATCAAAACTGTGAACAAAGGATCCCATTTTCATGTCCGATGATTCGAAACTACCATGTGCTCCAGTCAGAAGAGCATAGAACTTTCATTGCAAGTGCTCCCTCCCTATGTTTTATCACTTTTTTATGGGAACCATAGGAAGTGGAGTTCATTGGAGTATCTGTTCAGGAAGCCATGCTTCCTATGAACCATTGTGTGTTGGAAAGGCATCTGCACAAGAAGCCACATCTTACTCATTATAATATGTTAGACCTCTGCACAACCAGAATGGAGTAGAGATGGACTCTTCACAACTAATAGTAAATAAATGTCAGTATAAACATTATTAAGATATCATAATTTGTTCATTCTGTTTATAAAAATTAATTTTAAGAGTTGGGAGACATTGCCTCACCAGTTAAGAGTGTACACTGTTTTTGTAAAGGACCTAAGTTTTGTTCGCAGCACCTATGGTGGCAGGCTCAAAACCACCTGCAACTCCAGGTCCAGGAGTCTGAGATTCTCTTCCTTTCCCTACGGGCACCAGCACACATCTCACACACACACACACACACACACACACACACACACATACACACACACACACTCATACAAAAAACTTTTCAAATTAAGGTAAAAAGCAATGTTAAGAACTAATAATAAAATGAGAACATCACAAAATGGGCACAATGTTAGTAAAAAATAGTATTATTAAATAGCTAGTTCATAACAATATTATAGGTTTTTTTTCCAGATCTTGTGACATTTGGATTTATCACCTTGTCAAAATGTTAAGTCATTATCACTACTTTATTATTAAAATAATTGTTTACTGCTATGTTTAATTCTATTCTCATAATTCTACAGGCTACTGTCTTAAAGAAGCTGAAAATTCCCAGAACATGGGATTATCAAAGAAATAGAAATCAATCTGGAAAAGTGAAGTACCATATTAAAATGTATATGCAGCATTGCCAGTGGAGGACAGCAACTTTGCCCTCCAGTGAATATTTGGCCATTTCCAGAGACATGTCAGTTGGCATGATTGGAGAAAATGTCTCTGGAGTCTTGGGGCAGATGTCAAGGATGCTGCTCCAATACCCAAGGCAGTCCAGTATGACGAAGAAAGATCTGCCCCAATGCTTCAACAGTACCAAGGTTGAGAAGTCGTGTCCTAGATTAAGAATGCAGGGCAGAAAATGGCATCGGTATTGTATCAGCACTGACACAGGAAAGGTCCTTTCTGTCAGAAACAGCATGAGTGAAGCTAACTATGGACCAGCACAGTCTGCAGAAGCCAGGACCGCAGAACTGGATGAGGATGAAACACACTTAGGTGAAAACCAACTCATCTGTGACCCTGCATTTCTGCCTAAAATGTTTATCAATTTCTTGGCGAGAAAAGAGAAAATAAACCATGAATTCCTACCACAGTCATGCTTCTCTCTAATTTGAAACTACTATGTGTGTCTTCTATATTCCGCGGCTCAGTTGACTTTTTAAAAGGTGGGAAATATCCTTTGTAGCATTTTTATAAGGATTTTCACGAGTGCCTCCCGCTCCTTCCTTATAGACTTCTTTGAACTTTGTTAGAACTGACGCGGTGCCAAGCGACAGGCCAACCTCCTTTGAGTCTCATACTTCCATACACATACTGAAGACTGAAGGCCTGCAATGCCAAGAAGAGGGATATAATGGAAAAGACAGAAAACCTGGGCCAAATGGTGAACTTTTTATTTTTTGGATTTACTTTTCACCTTCTTTGTAGACCTGGAAAAAAGTTCTCAAGGGTTATTGGATAAAAGATCAAAGGGTCAAAGTAAAATACGGCAGACTGGTGTAGGAAGTTCTGGTTCTCAGTCAGCTGCGAAATGATATAAAGGCTGGGAGAGCAACACAGAGCGCTAAACAAGGCTGGCGATACAAAAGGGGGAAAGAACGGAATTGCTGGAGACAGAAGCCTCCGCTGGAGCCTTGATACCTGCAGTGGGGAAGGAGAAGCACATACATGGAGTATAGGATCTAGTTGGATAAACTGAGGCAGGCCACCAAACTTCCCCACAGTCTCGCGATTTTAAAATCAAATGCAGACAGAAGAAACAGAGAGTTAAGCCTGAGGTTAGCTGAATTTGTGTGAGTTCATTTTAATTCGCTGTAGCGAAATAACGGGTGCCAGAAACTAATGAAGAAAGTTGTCTTCAGTTCCGGTTTGGAGATGTGAAGTAGATGAACTCACGTTCCCTTCAGCTCAACCTCTGATGAAGACACCTTGGCTAGGTCACAGTTGACGCCATCATGGTGGGACTGCATATGCAAGGAGAGATCGCATACTGAGGCAGGAAGCTGGAGAAGGGAAGGGCCCGTCTTCCTAGTTATCTTACACTAGAGTGTAACTTTTTTATTTCTTTTTTATTAATTGTGTTTATTTTTAAAAAAGAAAACAAACTATCCTTTTTTTCATTACACATACCAATCCAAGTAGATTGTAACTTTTAAATGCCCCACCATCTCTCATGTTCCTACAACCACAGACAATCTTCCAAAAGAGAAATTCTTAAAGAAAACACTTAAATTCTAACAGTTTATACCTCAAATGTCTGAAAGAAATCGCAGGAATGTCTAAAATGGCCTGGAAGCAAGCAGATCATACTTTCTACATTAAATTATACAGTTGACCCATGACTGTATGCATTGTGCTCTTTATACAATGCAAACACATTTGTCTGTGCTTCTCAACTAATTTTTACATCGTCTTAATGAAATGTCAAGTTATACAATAAATATTACTTTGTAGCAAATGTCTTTAGGTACTGTTTAAAGGAAGGCATGTAAACCCAAAAGAAAGGACTAATGATTTTAAGTGATCTTCTTGGTCCCCAGAGAGGGTGAAGGAGAATCAATGTTTTGCTTTACAACAGATTGCCTGGGAAGCCCCTGACAGATTAAACTTTGAGGAGCCAGTTTTCAGGCTTATAATATAGCCATCTGTCCTGTTTAAAGCTTTAATAAATGATTTTTCTCTACAGCACACTGGCCTGTATAAAACACCGTGGGGCAAAAAGAGGAATAAGTAAGTGTGTCCTTAAGTCCAAGGACCATGCATGGTCCAGTCCTACTTGTATAGTGCAGCAGCAGAACATCCAAAGAGTTCAAAAGCTGTGCAGGGCCTGGAGAGATGGCTCAGCAGTTAAGAACACTGACTGCCCTTCCAAAGGACCCAGGTTCAATTCCCAGAACCCACATGGCAGGTCACAGCTGTCTGCAACTCCAATTCTGGACATCTGACACCCTCATACAGACAACCACGCAGGCAAAACATCAATGCCTAAAAATAAATTTAAAAAAAATTAAAGAAAGAAAAGGCAGCTGGGCGGTGGTGGCGCACGCCTTTAATCCCAGCACTCAGGAGGCAGAG
>LOJH01017914.1:0-15579 GCA_001685095.1 Ellobius talpinus
TATATATATATATATATATATATATATATATATATATATATATATATATGTCAGACTACATTAGAATATTTCTCTTTAATTGCAAATTTATTTGTTTATATTAATATTCATGAAAGTTTCATCTACATGCATGTGTATGGACTATGTGCGTGTCTACTACCCTTTGAGATAAGAACGAGTATCAGGTGCCCAGAAGATGGAGATGCAACATGGTCATATGTCATCATGTCAGTCCTGGGAACTGAACCTGGGCCTTCGTGACAGCAAAAATTGTTCTTAAGACTGACTGATCTCTGTAACATCTATTTATCTTTTAAAATATTTATTTGTTTTTATTTGATGAATAGTCATTCATGCATGTATTAATATGCATCATGGTTCTGCAGTGCCCATACAAACTTGAAAAGGTTTTCAGATCTGTTGGTGCATGTTGTAACCCATCCTGAAAGTATCCAAAAAAGTAACCTGTTTCCTCTGAATACTAGTGCATACTCTTAACCATTAAGGAGACTTCCCACACTTCCTTAGACTATTTCTGATTGTCCATTTACATGTAAAATGGCAAAAGGGAAAAAATCTGAATAACATCAACATATGAATGTATAAAATCACTTTACCACAAATTGTCAACTTCTTTCACCCAAATCACTATCTATTTTCTTTCTTACAACAACATACATGCATATATGGTAAACATAAATGTATATACTCAAAAGCATGTATATTATTTGAAACCCACCGATATTTGCATTAGTATAAAATGCCAATAAATATGGATATAAGATTATAAGATGTAAGAGTTATAATTTCTCAGTTCTAGTAACTAAACTAACAATACTAAATAGTAAAGATAACTTTGATATCAGAATTTTAGTGATTTAAAATTTAGTTTAAATGCTTAAATTTAGTGATTTAAGCTTTAGTTTAAATGCTTACAGAAAGATGAAATAGTAGCAATGAGATAAAAGTGTTTGTATACTATTATCCCAAGCCAAGTATGTGTCACTATGACAGCAGAAATGGGGTAAAGATTTACACTTTCATTATTCTAATACCTTCTTTCAAAGAGATCAGAGAGAATATTATGAAAACATTGGAAGAAAACATAACTACTATAGTATTTTCTCTCATGCCACCACAGATAAAGTAAACATTTTATAGCACTTTTTACTTGGCATACTGCCTGTGTGATAGATTCTTACATCAGATGTTGCTTGTGTAGAGATAATGCTTTCTAGGTATTGTTTAAAAGAAATCATCAAAATCTTGTGAATACAGCTTATTCATGTTTAAAAGTGAGCGCCAAATATCCAGAATGGTTAGGAAAAAAGGAACACAAAGCATGTGTTTCTCTTATTCTTATATAAAGAGCAAAATAGCAATTTTATCTACAGATTCCACTAAGTGTTCTTGGATGCTATTATCATCATTAGGATAAAGGACACAATTCTGTAATACAAACTCAATTTTAAATATTAAACAAAAATGAAATTAAGTAAACTGCAAAGAATAGCTCAGTACTCTAGTGCTACAAAAACTCCACATTTTGTATTTGTTTTCAGTGTTGCTTCTGTCTCCTCAGGGCTAACTCAGAATAAAGACAAAGTGTTGCACTAAACTGTACCATTCAAGCCATCTGTATTTCCTAAATTAAGAAAAATATTATGCAGGAAGAATCCACCATTATAGACTGTTCCTAACTATTCTAGTTTTCTATCAGAGTTGCTTTAGATATTACTATAATGCATAATTTCTTGGATGCACTATAACTAAATTTTGCTGTCTTCACAAGTAAATGAAATGTTTATAAATGATTAGAATTATAGTTTGTCAACTTATTTAAATATGTTTGTGTGATATGAATGTTTCAAAACCCTTTACGTATGGTCATGTAAAGGGATAAATATATTACAGAAAATTATACTTTTTATCTCCTTTTTTTCTCAAGAAATTTTACTTCTATCACATTTCCACTGTAGATCAGATATAAAAATGTTGATGATATAAGATTTAGTGAATGAGGATCATGTTTTTGGACTGGTGGAATTAGCACTGTGAAAATGAACATCTTTCAAAATTCATTTACATGTTTAATGCAATCCTCATCAAATTTCCCAAGCAATTCTCCAACAAAATTAAGAAAATAATATTAAAATTTGTATGGAATCATGAATATCCATAAAATAAAAATTGTTCTAGACCAACAAAAGAGATAAGATACAGCTAGATGTATCACATCCCAGATTTAAAGTATCACTACAGTTCTATAGTAATCACAAAAGTATTGATATATAAGGAGAAACATTAATCAATAGAATATAAGTGAGGGTTCAAATGAAAACCCACTCTAATATGTCCCTCTAATTTCTGACAGAGGCCAAGAATACACATTGGAAAAAAAAGACAATATTTTCAATAAATGGTTTGGGTACGACCATGGAAGAATGAGATTATACCCATATCTTTCACTCTGCACTAAACTAAACTACAAATAGACACAGACCTCAACATAAGACCTCATACCAAGAATTGAAATGAGAAGTGTATATGGGATAGGCTTGAAGTTATAGGGACAGGAAATTACTTTCTCATCAGGTTACTAATAGCACAGAAATCAAGATCAATAGGGCCACATGTTAATAGAGGACACACTCAAATGAAGATGTATCCTTCAGAAGTGGAAAATAAATTTTTACCACATGTATATCTGACAAAGTGTGAGCATAAACATTATATAATGAATTAAAAAAACTAAACTTCAAGAATATAAAACAACAACAAAAAATAGAAGTTGAGCCAAAGAACTAAGCAAATAATTCTCAAAACATAAAACACAAATGGGTGGTAAAGAAGAGATGGAGTAAAGGGAATGCTTATCCACTGTTAAATAAAGGGAAAATTGTGATGCAGTTATGGAAATCAGTGTGTATGTTCCTCCAAAACAAAAAGAGATTGTAGAAATAGATCTTCCACTTGCTTTTTATCATAAACGTAAATGTTTCATGCTACATGAATACTTTCTTGTCCCTTCTCACTGCTACTCTATTCACAGTAGCCAGTTACATGGAAACATCCTAGATCTCCATCAACTGATGCATGGATAATAAAATATGTTGGAGGTATAGTTACAGAATATAATAATAATGGGCTTTTAAGAAAACTAAAATTCACAGGTAAATGTGTCATTCTGGATACAATCATTATGATGAGATAATTCAGACTCAGAAAAGTAAACAATGCATGCCTTCTTTAACTTTCTTTTTCTTTTTCTTTTTTTTTTGTTTTTTCAAGACAGAATTTCTACGTAGCTTTGAAGCCTGTCCTGGAACTCACTCTGTAAACCAGACTGGCCCCGAACTCACAGAGATCCTTCTGACTCTGCATCCCACGTGCTGGGATTAAAGGCATATGCCAACGCATCCCAGATCTTCCTTTAATTTTTAGTGTTAGCTTGGAATCTTCAAATGTGTGCTTTTCACTAATAACCTTCACAAAGGTCTGGCAATTACTAAGGTATAGGGTGGTCTATGCAAGGGTATAGATAGAATGAAGTAGTATAAAGGAAGGAAAAGAATGAAACAGATTAAAGAGGATGGGGATAGGAAGGAGGGATAAAAAGAGAGAGTGGGAAGAGATAATTAATATTGAAGACCTTTTGAAAAAAATATAAAAAACTCTACTGAAGAAGTGTGTATGCATGTGTGTGTGTTTGTGTGTGTGTGTCTGTCTGTCTTTCTGTCTGTCTCTCTATCAAAATTGACTTATGTTACCAAAGTAAATTTGAAATGCTCTTGAATCATTTCACCTCAGAAATGTTTCTCTGAACCCAACAAGATAACAATGATTAACAAATGGGATATGGTAACAAAGAGTAGAAACTATTATCCCTTAAGATCCAATACAAGAAAAAAGACTAAAACTGGGGGAAAATTAAAAGGACACAGAGATCAAAAGTTAAATACCAAATTATTATTAAAGAAGTTGCAGGGTATATAGATCAATATTAATAGGAGCTTTGAAGAAAGCGTGCATTAGAAGATGTCAACTAAACAAACCAAACAAAGAAAAAAGAACATGTAAATTAAAATATTCAGATAACTGCTTTTTTCTTTTAATTGATAAGCAACTGCAACTCTATACAGACTTTGTAAAATGTACAAATTTTAATAACTTAAAGAAGAAAAGGACCATATGACACAGGCATGAGGAAATGCACCCCTAATAAACTGATGAATAGATTCAGGACTATCATTTGATCTCTGGAGCTCAAGGTCATTCTGCTGCGATAACAGGAAATTTCTAGAGAAAATAATCTCAGCAATGAAGAGCACTAGAACCAGAGCTCATGACATGCCAAGGAACTGCTCTCTTGAGAACATGAGAAACAGATTTGCAGCACTTCAGAATTCATTCAGTACATAATCCATATGTATACCCCGAGGAATGTGTTTGAGAATTGATTTTGACAGAAAAAAATAGAATCTGATCATGAATGAGCAAAGAGCTCAGTGTTGGAGACTAAGGAGGAACAAGTGTGCAGAACACTTGGTGTTGCACTAAAGGGGAAATGTACATAATAGTGTGAAAGAATCATCTTAGCAGCCATGATGTCACCAATATCATATAATACAAATAATTTTATCAAATAATGGTGATGTGCAGTAAGAGAAAAAGAGTGGACAAAAATATACTGTGCTTAATTTTATTTAGGTGAGAGAGAAGAATAGAAGTAAATCTCTCACTATGAAAAATAAATGGGGTTCATATTTATATAATGTTCTAAATACATATATAAATATAATATATAAAAATTATTTATAAACAACAAAATATAAATGTTCTAAAATTTACTATGAAAAATAAATTAATTTAACAGAATAAAGTCTGATTCTTTCATAAGAAATTTATTTAAATAGATTGCACCTGTGCATTTTAGCCTCAAATGTTTCTGACCTGAATTTCTCCCTGACATGTTATTTCTGAAAACACACAAGGCATTGTCTCCTATCAGATCTGTGGATCAGTATCATGTTAAGTGTCTGATAAGAACGAATATATTTTGAGACATCAGAGGTGGACAAATGTGAAATTGCTGTGAGCATAATTCTCATGTCATTTTAAAGATGTGAAGCACATTAGAGAGATGGCTTATTGGACAGAAGTACTTGCTGTGCAGTCATGAAGACTGGAGTTCAGATCCCAGCATCTACATAAGACGTGAGACTTCTAATGAACCCCTGCACCTCCAGGTCCTATGATGGTGGAGACAAGAGGATTCATGGTTGTCTAACTTGCAGCATCACCTGAAAATCTAGTTCCTAAGTTTAAGTAGAGATCTTGCACCTGAATAGATGTAGAGAGTGATACCTGATGCTTTTTTGTGGCCTCTATGTTCATGCAAGGTATGCATGTTCATACACATGTATGCATATAAAGACACGTATCTAGAGATATATACAAATATTTCAAAAATTAAAAACTTTTAAAATTGATTTCTATTGATATGCCTTAGCTAAAACTCTAAAATGGATACTGAAAGAGGTTGCATCAAAATGTCATATAGTGATAGACCTTTACTTGGAGCATGTCGTGAGACTTACATCATGAGGAACACTTGTCAGTAAGTATGAAGCTTCTAGTTAACCATGAACTTCATCTTTCTGTGTTTAATGATATAAGTATATGATGATTTCAACAATAGAACCCTACCCTCAGGTTGTGGGATAAATGATGACTTTGACAATAACTTGTAATGCTTAGAGGATATCTATGTGATCACTTTAGACAACTTCAAGTCAAACAGAATCCCAACACAGAGAAGTAAAAGTGAGCATAAATGTTACCCCTAACCAAAAAGCTACTTGCATTTGAAGGCTACAGGGAGGAAAATGAGTTTTATTTGATTGAATGATTCTTAGTGTATCAACAACATTGTGAGTTAGGCCTCATTCCCAGGACGATTTGGCTAAAACAAGATAGACCACATGTTTTGTTTTATTAAATTAAATCTATTTGTGAGCAATTTTTTGTTCGTTTTGTGGTTGTTTCAAGAAAAAGAAAGTACATGAAGTTGGGGCAGATCTGAATCTAGGAGTTTGGAGAAGGGAATCAGTATGATAAAAGTTACTGCATAAAAACTGCAATATAATTTTAAGGAGTTACGCAATGTTATTTCTTCCTCCAAATTCATAATCAAGGACTCAACAGAGAATATTTTTGCGTGACTTTTACATCTAGCAGTGTACCCATAAAGACATTCATATTGGATATATAGAGTGATTACATAGAAAGAAGACCATTTCTAAAACAGAAAGCAGGATATACAACTATATTAATTGTGCCCTGATGGTGGCACTGGGGTTACTTAAGAACAGAAAAGCAGCATAAATGATAAGAATGAAAAGTGGTAAAAAAAATCAGAGGTTTTACTTTTAGAATCTGCCTCCTCTGAAAGCATTAGTATCCGAAGGGCTGTATAAAGGGTTTTGCTATACATTTTCCAGCACAGCCCTCTAGGATGTTCCACTAGGATTTCTGTCTTTTGTTGCAAATAGGATGAAGATTATTCCTTGGGACGGTCTTAAAAATTATCACACAATGGATGCTACAATGACCAAATCTCATTGTCTCTATTGCTAAGACTGGGAATCCCTAGTCAGGCAGTTACTGGGATGCCATTCTCACTGAATGCCTCATGCTAGATTCTTCTCTCTCTCTTTTTCCAGCTTTAGGTAGAACAAAATGATACTGTATGACATTTCTTAGAATAGAAGTAAATTGTTGCTCTCTCCTGTTCTCTCATAGATTTCTCCCTAGATGTCTGTTGACTGATGCTGTAGAGCAGATAAAGTCTTCTCAAAATGGTAGCATTTATAATAATGGAAACATTCCTATGTACACACCTTTGATGTAATTCTGTATTGAGTTGGGAATACTCAGGGAGCTATAAGTGCAAACATTCCATAGAATACGGTCTTAGACTAACTGAAAGGAAGAAAATGAGTTGAGAACAGGCATTTTCCCGATTCTGACAGTGAACATCCGTGAGCATTCATCTCTTGCTGCTCCTACCCTGACATCTCCTCCAGGACAAGCAGTACTCTGGAAGTAAGCACTAAGTAACAAATAATTCTCTAAAGTGGATTTTGACAGATTCTTTGATATGGCAACAAGAAAGGTAATTCAAATGTATATTTAGAAGTAAGTAGAGGTTTATTGAATTTATAATGTGATATAACTGAGCTCAATGAACCTTTATTACACAGCAGGAATTTGCTTTTAAATAGTAACCTCAAATGACAGAATAAAATATTTTTACTATCTGATAAAATGATTTGAACTATCAGCATTTACAGGGTAATCTTATGTGAGAAAAAATGGAAAGGGGGCTATGTATGCTCTTAAAAATGATACCATTTATGTTCAAGTTCTCTCTATTGTTCTTTGTTAAGATTAGGCATATGTCCTCGGGCCACCCTCTCAATCAAATAGCATAGGAGCAGCCACATCAGAGAAGCCACAATTGCCTCAAGAAAAATTGCCTGACCTCAGGGTTTGGAAGTCTTTAGCAGACTTGCAAGTTGGTAAGTAGAATTTAAATGTCAAAAATGGACTGTACTTTCACATTACATTTTACCAGATCACAGGGGGTTGCATCATTATCAACTGGACTTACAATTCCTTAGGGCAGCAAGAGGCAATGAAATTATAATCCTTATACTATGTACAATAGTATCAGTTGGGAAACAATGCCTCCTTTTTTGGCCTATGAATACAAATGGTATGCTTTTTAAAGATTGGGTTAGAGATCGTTAATCCTATGGAAGATGAGTGATGGATGAGGGTCTACTTACCTCCTTACAAACAGAATCCAAAGTGCAACAATAAAAATTTTGGCACACAGAGCTAGCTGTCAGTTTTAAGTCAGTACTCTTCCAACACCTGAAGAGGCAGGGAGAATATAATGCTCACCATTTACAAAATGAGTGTTGCAGCTTAAAGCTAAATTAAGAAAAATGTAAAAGATGAATATGAGAAAGAAGAAAATGTAGGAGGATTGGGGCAGTCTGGGATAGAATGATTTAGTTTTGGCAGGGAGATTGTTCCAAAACCCTAGTGACAGTGACTGTTAACAATTGCTATGACCTTCCCGTTGAAATAAAGGCTTGTTTAGTTGGAACATTTGAAGTGGGAACTGAAATCGTTCCAGTTGGCTAGATGTTTAACAAGCCTCTCTTTGGGAGTTCTGCATCTGTCAGGTGAATCATAACAAGGGTTTTACTTACATTAGGCAGGAAAAAAATTGTACCTAATGAGCTGCTAACACCAAGTGTCTATGAAGTTCTCCAAAGTCTGTTCAAATCAGACAGAAGTTAAAAGGCCAAGCTTTTGATGATCTGAGAATTCTATTCACAGATAGAAATTGGTTTGAAAGTTTTATAAACAAACCCATTTGTGAGAGAAATATTACCTGTCAGTTAACAACAAACTATCATTCTCTATTATTAGTATTGTTTCGTTTCAACTCCACTAGTCTTAGTATATTTGCCCTACTTTACAAATAATAATAAATATTTATAAAGTTATTGTCCCCAAATCCACCTGTGGACACACTACAGAATTAGAATTAAAGATTAAGGAATTATAAAACTTTAAAGTTTCATTTTCTTTTCTCCAGAAAATGATACAGCTAGAAAAGCTAGAAGTTCCAACCTTCTTCCTCCCTTTCTACACAGGAAGACTTTGAAAATCAGGAAGTGATTGCAAAAACTCACAAAGGAAGTTGAACAAGATGGCTCGATGAGTAAAGGCCACCAAGCCTGAACATTTGAAATATATCCCACAACCAAAATGGAGGAAGGAAAAAACGAACTTACTGTTCTCCTACCATGTTTTACGTGCTGCTTGTTTTAGGATGTGTGATGTTTGCCTTCTCAGTACTAGTTTTGAACTCTTTCAAAACATTGTTGTGTTAGACCTCGCATCCAGAGTTGTCGTCATCAAATGTGCCATTTACAGACAATATAAAGGACTTAAAAATTTCCCTTTATTATATCTAGTCCCCCTTACTGTGACCATCCGATATCAACTCTGGCTCTTTTCACATGTCTCCTTAACTAATGCTGTTATAATGCTTTTTCATTTAAGTATTTTTGCTTTTAATCCACATAAAATGTTTATACAAAATTGATAATCCCTATAGATTTTCTCTGTCAAGGTATATTTACAAGAAAATTCAATCATACAATAGATTTCTAGGGACTTTCTGGGAGTGTTCATATATGCCCTTTACTCTCATTCAACCACTGAATTTTTTTTTATCCATCTACTTATTCCTCCATAAGTCTGTGCAGTTAACATATATTGGCTTTCTTTCATTGCAGAAATCAGTATGTCTAACTTTATCATTACTTAGAGTTTAAAATTTGTTTATATTTTCTATTTTGAGAAAAAAAGAGCTCCAAAATTTAATTAGAACTAGTTTTGTCTTTATATTCTAGGTGTTGGGAAAATAAGAGGGCTGAAAAATTTCAAAACCATATCAAGATATAGATCATTAATTTTATACCATGAAACCTCTCTTTTTCCTGGGCAGTATCTAGCCATTTATGTCATATGCAAAGACTGTTTCTGTCTTTTTTCATAGAGTAAAACTTTTATAGCTTTTCTGGTTCTAGAAATCTGTATAGCAGGCTCTGGCAGTTGGTGCTTTTTCAGATGAGACAGCTTCTGCTCTTCATGTTGAAGCATATGTTATAATTTTTGTTATTGTTTCATAGATTGCTGTTTTTGGTGTTGTTTCACATTGGATCATTTCACTGTATTTATCTTTCCTTGCACAGATTCTGTTCTCTGTCACATTTGTTCTGTTATTAGGCTACATGGAAAAACTAAAATTCCTGATAACACACTAGTCTAGTTCCTTAGATTTTGATGATGAAGATTTAGAATGATATATAAAAGGGAATACTGGGTTAAGAGTACAATGGGAAATTAAGGAAGAGGGATATTTTAGGGAGAGTGGAGGTGGAGGGTAAGCAACACCCAAAAAGGAGCATGTTACTTGGTAAGAAAACTTAAAAAAAATAAAAAACATAAAAACTGTGTGTTGTGTTTTTAATGTTTGTACTAAATTATCTTCTGGCTTATTTTGTTTATTAATAAATTCAAATAATATTTACATAATTAATTAATTGGAGTGAAAGCAAACAGATGAGTGTACATTCTAGTTCCAAGTCTAAGTGTTGCTATTCATCTTCTTAGGACATATTCTCCTAATTTCTAATTTCCCTGTGGATTGGATTATATTATGTACATCAGGGGTACTGTGTAGAGGAAACTCCCAAATCTGGTCTCATCCTGTGAATACATTCCTGCTCACACTTACGCTCCTGGCATGCTCACTCTATGCAGCTGTACAAACTTCAGCAAATCACCTTCATATTAGTTGCATGCTTGATGGCACCACATGTACCTCAGAACCACCCAGAGGTGAACTCACACTTGATTACTCAGATATTCTACTTTCTTTGCTACTCTCCTTCCTATCTATTCAGCTTTGGGCTCCAAAAACTCCATCATTTGTTTGTATAGGCCATTAAAGCTGGAGATTTTCAATCAATAGTCGTTAACAAGGGACTTAACTTTGGGATTCATCCATGCTTATTGCTAGAAAAACAGAATAGAAGTTACTTCAGCACCTTCTTTCAAATTAGAACCCATTCCATATTGCCATGATTTTCTTGATACTCCAGATTCCCTAATTGTTGCTCAGAATATATATACCTTCACTTTACAGTCTATCTAAATTACCCTTTGAACTGAATTGTTTTCTTCAAGTATTCTAAATGTTTGTTAATCTTTTCCCATAACAATAAACAGGCATCTAAAAACAAAAGTAATTAGATAAAATAAAAACAATTCAGATTAAGGCAAAACAATCAAACAGAAGAAAACAAGACAAAGAAAAAGCATAAGAAACACATAAGGCACAGAATCACACATAGATATAAACACAGAAATTCCATAAAAACCCAAAATCAGGAACAATAATTAAGACTGAATTAGGTTTCTCTAGAGTCAGAGAATTTATAGAATTATCTTTCTGTATATCTCATCTCTCTCTCTCTGTCCATCCCTCCATCCCTCCATCCTTCCATCCATCTGTCTGTCTGTCTGACTATCTATCTATCATCTATCTGTATCTATTTCTATTTATATAATGCCTAGTTGTGAACAGAAAGCCAAGAATCTAATAGCTCCTCAGTCCCATAAGACTAGATGTCTCAACTGGTCTTTTGTATATGCTGGAATCCTGAAGGAAGTGTCCCTAATTCAATGAAGGAATGTTTGTTCTCACAAAGTGAAAGCAAGCAGGCAAAGAATGAACAAACTCCATTACTTCTTACATTGTCCTATATAGGCTTCCAGCAAAAGTTGTGGCCCAGATTAATGGTTGGTCATCCTATCTCAATTTCTGGATTAAGGGTGTGTGCCATCTTGCCTCAAGATCCAAAAGCGTGTTGTCTTCTAGCCTCAAGATATGAATTACATGTGTGTCCTCCATTCAAATATAGTCAAGTTTACAAGAAAAAATAGTCAGTACATGTATTCAAAATAAAATTATTTGTGGGCTTTTTGTTTGCATGTTTGTTTTTAGCTGTATTTTTATAGTGATTCTGCTGCCTGTGAAATGCTAATTTTATTTTCCTAATTACTATCAGAATTGAAGAGTTTAGAGTTAATTTTATATTTTTTGAGGAAATATAATTTCAATGTTTCCAATTTTTGGATTGTGTTTTCGTATTACTGAGAGATTCAAATCCATTTTACTGTGTGTTCAGGAGCATCAAGATTTTATAAAATATATGTCCTATAGCAAGTTTAATTATGTTAATTTTTTCTTTTTATCCATTCAAATACTAACATGCCCTTCTCCCTGGGAAAAGAAGTCATAAGCAGTGTTTAACTTCATACACAGTGTTAAAGAATCATAGGCCTTTTTCTGATTTTTCAAAGCCAAGATAAGGTTTATTTCCAGAAGCTGCTATGCCCATCAATTGTGTGGTATTTTCTTCCTCTCTTCTGACTTCGGTGATTACTCATTTGTTTTCTTTAAGATTGCACATCAAATGATACCTCAAGATCCCCGATACTGCAGATCTTTGTTTCATAGAGGAGATAGGATTGCTTAACAATGGAGCAAGAATGTTCTAGACCAACCACCTTTCTGAGACAGCCATAGGACAAGGTTTGCTAAGCACAGGGACTAAGTATATTGGCGGTGCTACTTTCCTCTGTCCTATTTATAAACATCACATCTTTTACTCATATAACTGTTTTCTCTTTGATGACTCAAACATGTACCAAATTACACTGTGGATTTATATTCTCAAACCCATGTTTCCTCTAACATTTAAGCCCTCTGAGACTTAGGCTGAGGAATCACACTTGCCTATGATTCATGTTCATTTCGTGGACAGAATAAGAAATGATTTTTAATTTCTTCTCAATATTATAAGTTATTTCATATTGTCTCTCATAATTAATTGCAATTGTATATTTTGGCATCTAAAATTGATTCAAATAGTCATATTACATCATAAAGTGGTATCTGATTAAATGAATATAAGGTAACTTAAAGAATAATTTCCATAAGTTTGGCTCTTGACTTGATTGAATTTTTAAACCATTTTAATATATAAAGTATATCTTTATAATGCATTTTTAACTATTAGTATACAAAGTGATTAATTCTATGGCATTTTTATTCAAGCACTATGGCAATTTGAGTGAAAACATCTTGCATAAATTTAGGCATTTGACCAGTTTTCTGAATTAGTGAGGTTCTTTGGGGAGGTCCAAGCAATGTGCCTGTGATGTAGGAAATGTGTCACTGAGAATGGAGTTTGAGTGTTGAAAGCCTCCCTTCATTTGTACATCTCTCTCTGCATCATGACTGCATGAAAGCATCACATCAGAAACCAATCCAAACTGCACTGCCGGTTTGTGTCCAGGCCACTCTAGTGGGTGAATTGTCTCAGCCTGAGGTTCCCCCTTCCAAAATGACCTTAGCTCATGCCAATTAACATAAAACATCCCAACACACATACTAAATAACACTAGAATTGCTTTTTTCTCTGACTGGAGTAGTTTTATTTTGTGATGTAAATAATTGCCCTAAGCTAGTTGAATAAAAACAAGATAAATCTATTCATTCACTTTTAAGGGACTGTAAACCTATAATTTGTATCATTTTCCATACTTATTTTGTGGATGTGACAAGCATGCCTCAGACGTGTCTGGGAGGGGAAATGTGTATTCCCTTTTCATCATCTGGTAATCACTGACTTTATTTGGCTTATCATCATATCACTGAAATCATCAAGGCATCTTCCAAATATTTCTCTCCTCTACCTATGTATCCTTGTTTCCTGTGCGTATAAATACATGTATGCTGTAGAATAATGCTTTTGTATACTGTAAAGACTTGTTACTCATATGGGTTCAATAAAACATTGATTGGCCAGCAGCCAGGCAGGAAGTATAGGAGGGGCAAAATGACTAAGAGAATTCTCAGAATAGGAAAGGCTCAGTCTGAAGTTGCAGCCCAGATTCAGAGGAATCAAGATGAGAATACTGCACTGAGTAAAGTACCAAGTTGTGTGGCTAAACATAGATAAAAATTATGGGTTAATTTAAGTTGTAAGAATGAGTTAATAATAAGCCTGAGCTAATGGACCAAATAGTTTATAATTAATATAAGCCTCTGTGTATTACTGAATGGCTGCTTCACCAGGCTGGACAGAAATTCCTATCAAAACATGTATCTAAAGCTTCATCTTTTTCCTCAAAACATTATAATGGAATATAGGGTTCATCTTTTAGATTGTTGTGTCAAAATACCAGAAAATAGCAGCCTACAGAAAGGAAGAATTATTTTGGTTCATGGTTTTAATCCTTCATAATGGGGAATACATCAAAATGTGTGGTGTGCTAACAATATCATTGTATTCCACAAACCAGAGGTTATGTGTTGCCTGAAAAGACAACACTTAGTTACTTAAGCTGTGTCTCCTTCTGGAACAATCATATCTTCAAAAATATTAATGTTAAATGGTGAATCAAGCATTAAGAACATGACGTTGGGGAAGAAACACAGATTTAAACTATAATATGATTCACTTTTCAAGATCCATGTACACTTCTCAATGTGATTGTCATATAGTGTTATAATTACAGATACCAGAAGTTGGATCTTATATCCTTACAGATCATTTTCCAGTCTACTGTTACTTATAATTTATCTGTGATTTCTTCCCAGGAATGGTAAAACCAATTTGAAGAGTGAAAATTTCAAGGTAACAGCGTGACTTGTCATTTACTTCAGAACATCATTTTTCTTGCTTATCACAAGTATCCTGATGTCCAAATGCCCATTTTACCAAAAAGTTCCTTGCATTTGTAGTAATAATTTTAGTTTATATTCAGAAGCATATTTTCATCTTTTCAATTACTAATTAAGAATATTTTCTATTTGCTTGAGCCTTCATTTTCAGTATTTCAAGTACTATATTCATTGTTTTTTTCTTTGTCCTTCCCACAGAATATTGTATAATTTGTAAGTCTGGTAATTATATACATAAAATTCTACTGTATATATAGAAGTGTATTCTGTCAACAGATCTGAACTGCTGTTGTGCCTCTAGTTTTCAGTCTATGCTAACTAATGCATCATTTCTCCAGAGAAGAGGGTTACAATATAAGGTTCCTACTGCCTTCAGGTTTTTTATTTATTTACATCAATGTTATTATTAAGGTAGGATATTGGTATATACAAAGGCTAGGATCACATGCTCCATCTTTTCCTTTATCCCTCCTCATGGCTAGGGTTGCTAGATTCATCATTACTTGATAATGTATTGCATTAATGGAGAAAACAAATGTATCAAACACAAGATAAATCAAATGTTATATTTATTTATAAATATGGTGACTAAAACTATAGAGAAAATATTGACTAATGCTATAACAAAAGTGACATTTACTTTCCAATCCTTCTGACTTTGTAAGTAAACTGGTATACAGCCTATGTATTATAGATATTTGGACACTGATATATTTATAATTTTCACCTGCAATAGCTAGTCACAATCTATTTTTTTATTGAGTTGTCCTTATATAGTTTTGGCTGAGTTATGTATGGTGAAGGTTTATCATCCAATGTGACTATGTAGTCTGTCTCTCTGTCTCTCTGTCTTTCTGTCTCTCTCTCTTTCACATACACACACATTGGTCTTAATAAATATGATTGGTGTCATATTAGTTAGTCACTAATCAGAAATGATTAGTGTTTTGAAAATACTTTGGCTTCAAAATTGAAGTCAAAGGTATGTTACTTTGGAGAAGAGGATTTGCTTTTGTTTCCACAGAAAATGAGAGGCTGTGGATTTATTCAGAGATAAAAAAAATCAGCTTTGATCAAGGAAGCCCACCTGAGAAATCTCTGTCAGAAATAGATGGCCAAGATGTCTGAGTTCTTCATCCAGAACAAGTTCAAGACTGCTGCCTGAGATGATC
>LOJH01017915.1:0-19129 GCA_001685095.1 Ellobius talpinus
AGGTGGAAATTTTTTTTAATAACAATAAAAAAGTGTCTGAAATAAAAAAAAACATCCATGGAAAAGAAAGCACAATGTTAATACAGGAAGAGAAGGGATTTCTAAGCAAAACTCAATAAGGAATGGTAGAAAATAAAAGCACTATAACAATATTGAAGGGAACTTTGCTGGTCTTACCAGATTCTACAAGACTGTGATAAGAGTCAGAGAGCTTCAAGATAGGCTAAGTAGAATTTCCCGCACAGAAAAGGAAAGAGAACAGAACCATATTTATGAAGTATGAAATGATTTTAATCGTACATTGTAACATAATGAAAATGGGAATGTCAGAAGAAAAGAGGAACAAAAAAATTTGAAATTACAGCGGCTGAGACCTTTAAAATTTAAAAATGACAGCCATCCATACTACATTCTTTACTGTTTCAATCACATGACATGTTGGAAACTACAGCACTTTAGGGTCATTAAAAATGACCAGTGGTTGTCATGTTTTCTGGGTCTGGCAGAATGGAATGCTGAGCAGAGAGGACTTTTAGGGCGCTATATATATTTTAGTACCTGAAATCATATGGTACTTTAATCCTGAATTATATGCAATTGCCAGAATATGCAGAGATATACAGCAGAGAGGGAACTTAATGTGTAACAATACTCTAGCTCACTAGATTATACTTTCATGAAATATGCAATGTGAAAAAGGAATCACACCCATACTATATATATACAGATCATATAAATATGATATGTACATGTATATACAGGAGGATATAACAAAATATTTCTGATCTCAGAGACTTTACAATTATGGTTTACAATATTAGTTGCTAAAGGAGTATACCTCAGACTCTATTTGATAATAGTTATTTTTCTCAGAGGTGTGAATTAAGAATTCTGATGTTATTATACATTTATAGTATATAAGGCATAGTTGTAGTTTTGAGGGTCAGATTAGTTGAAGTGACAGGCTACAAATAGGTCAGAAGAAGAGAGCAGAGTAATCTGCAAGAGTATTTGAGTTGAGTTGAACACTTTTGTATGAACTCATGTTGGCTGATAGTTACATATGGAGATATGTACACATGAAATAGAGATAAGTATAAAGTAGTATACCTATGTGCATATCTTGGCATTATGAGTTGAAAGAACCTAGACATAGTGACATCCCAATAACCATGTGTACCCCTGGAAATCAGATTAAGGTTTCTAAATTCTTTACAAATTATAGAAACACAGGTCTTCTTAGAGACAAGGTTAATTGTAGGGCCGAGGATGAGCCAAAAGTACACTACAGAGATAAGAAGAACAGAAATGCTGAAAAGTGATAATGAAGTAAATAAAGTTCACGATGAAAGTGTGGTCACATAAAAACACCCGGAAGACAACTAAAGGAGTTCTACATTGCAAAACTTAAGTAACTAGAATATGAGAAATATCAATTTTGGATTATATTTAGAAGAGTTGATGTGAACATGATGCAAGATTAATATCTAAATTATCCATTAAAGGTAGAGAAGAAGTAAATTTCTGTGTAAAAAAATTCTAAATTATTTATATAGCTGTCTTTTCTTTAAATAGCAGGACTTTAGCTCCCTACACCATTTGTGGGGTTCACACAGTAACTAGTCTTTCCATACACTAAGCTGTAGAAAGAAGGGAAGATGTGGTAACTTTATCATTGAGTGACCTTACAATTACTCCTTCAAGTCATGAGACCAAGGTTAATCTCAACACTGATAAGTTATATTGACACTTAATTTTAATTGAATAGTCCCTCCTTTGGTATTTTATGACCTTGTTTCTCATAGACAGGGCTGTCTGTAAACTTCTTATGTAGCCAAGGCTGACCTCTAATTTTGGAGCATTTCCTCTACCTTGCAAAGGCAAGTATTACAGGCAGGAGCCACTACTCCGTACATCTAAAACAGTGCACTAGCTCTATGTTTCTCTGCTAGAAATAACTCTGCAAATCAAATCACAAGAGAACTACCAGAAGCATTCTACAAAGGACTTAACCAGTACTGATAAAAAAGCATTAAACAAGAATCTGTCAAAACAGAAAGCTTGTTGAATCATCTCTATTAAACAGTAGTATGGAGATCTGAATGATATCTAGAACAGAAAAGGAATGTTGATGGAAAATTAAATAGAATTCATTAAAGTAGACTTAAGTTACTGATATTGCACCAGTATTACTGAAACATTAAAAAAATGATATTTGAAGTTGCAACTAAAATAAAGAGAAAAGATTTAAGACCCTCTTATTTCATAAATTTTCTTGTTTATGGTGTAATTCATTTTGCCTTATGTAAAGAATGAATAAATCAAGATAATTCAGTAACTTGGACACAGCTACCTCATCTGTGAAATATTCAGCTTCTAATTCTATTGGCTCCCAACATAAATAATCAAGTTTATTTTACAGGAGTTGGTTTCACTAAGGCAAAGGGGCACTGTAAATGTTTGATGTGATGATATTTTGCTTATTATCTAAGAAATAAAGTTTGCCTGAAGATCAAGGTGCAGAGCTAAGCCACTACTTAGCCACAGAAATCATGCAGTAGTGGCACATACCTTTAATCCAGGCACTAGGGAGACAGAGGCAGTTGGATCTCTATGAGCTCAAGGCCACCCTGGGCTATGTGAGACTGACTCTAAAAGACAAACAGAGGTCACACAAAGGTGATCCCAGCACTTGGAATCACACATCTTTAATCCCAGCCCTAGGGAGGTGGAGACCGGAGTGATATGGCTCGGCGAAGAGAGGAATACAAGGCGGGAAGAGACAGATCCCTGTAATCTGATTAGTAGTGAAGTCTAGGCAGTCAATCTGAGGTTTGCAGTCTGAGGAGGCAATTTGAGGACAGGATTGTCCCTTCGGTCTGAGCATTTATAGAGATAAGAACTCCAGTAGCTGGCTGCTCTGCTTCTCTGGTTCTTCAGCTTTCACTCCTGATAGCTGACTCCAAGGTTTTATTACTAAAAAGAACAAAGAGAATTCATTCTGCAGTTTGAATTTTCCATTGGTTTCCTGCTAAGAAGTACTCAAAGCATCTGGAAATTAGTAATAATTTTTGTTAGTCCATGAAACAGAAACACAAATACTTTCATAGACATGGAAGTAGAATGTAAACCACATTCTTCAGAATAAATATTAAATGCTATCATTATGAACTTTCTATTTTATTCCACACTTAAAATATGTGTGTACAGGTGCTCTCCTGATATGTGCCTGGTCTTATATACTGAATAAAAAAATCCTCTTCCAGTTCTGAAATTCTCCTGGACTATTTGATTCCATTTCTTTAGGAAGTTGAGTGAGCATTGCTTAATGAATCTGCCAATGGAAGGCTTGAGAATGAAGAGGAGCTTTGCAAGAGGAATGTCATTTAAACTATCTAAACCTGGAAGGTTTATCCATTAATCCAGCTAGTTTGGTACCCATCTCATTGGAGCTGTGTCTCTGACCATGCCTGTCTCTCTGGACAATATCTTGGTATTGGATCAAACTTGAGATTATCTTGTGAAAGGGCTTTGTCCTCTTTAGTATACCTGTTAGGAATACAAACACATCAAGCATGGTGAGAAGGTCCTAGGAGTTTGTACCCACTTGCAGCAGTCCTATAGAATGATGGTGCAATCAGGAGGCCATAATTATAGATTAATATAGATTCATGTCACACTTATTTTCCCAGAGAGTGCTGAAGGGCAGCTTGAAAAGTCAGATTTAGCTTCATAAAATTGATCCCTTCCATCTTAACAGATCCAAACTATTTTCTGATGTCCAAGGCATTCCAGAGAGGAATCTCACATGTTGAACTGTTCAGAAAAAAAAGAAAAATCTGTGTTTCTGCCTTTTCTGGGCAAAGAAAAAGAAAAGTAGAGGTCGTCTATAAAATCAAGGCAAAAAAGACCAAATACTTTCCTCACATCTTCATGAAGGAAAGGAAAAAGAACAATACTGCTTTGTGAAATCATGGCTTATTGTGTGTCAAATACAACACTGAAACCTACCAACGTACTTTTAAAATTACTTCTTCATGCTCATAAAACCTAGATTGGAAGGCATCAGCTTACTATTTTGTAGATAAGAATACAGAACCTAGAATTGGTGGTACTTTTCTTCAAGTTTAGCTTGCTTAATTCAAGGTAGAATTGATATTTGAACCTATTTCTCTTCAACTCTGATAAGTGTTACTTCATTTCTTATTACACCTACTATAACACTCTTAGTCTGATTTTTTCAGCTAGAGAAGTATAAGACCACATTATGTTTTCCTCCCAGCTAGGAACAAGTTGTTAAAAACATAGGTTCTATTGTCAGGCTCTCTGTGGCCACTTACTATTTCTGTGAATCTAAAGCTCTGTATAGTTCATTTCTCTGTGCCTTAAATTCTTCATTTGCAACTACAGTTGATGATAATGATCTAGGAAATGACCAAAAGGCTAATTGATTGTGTATCTAAGAGCTTTGTGATATAAATTCTCAAAAGTTGTTCAGTTGTGGTTACCACTACCATTGTAACAAAGACTTTTCTTCTCAGGCATGGCTACACAGAACTGGACCAATGTAAAGCAGACTTTAGTGTCCCCTCCTGTACTAAATCCTAGTACTATAGAAATAAGATTGTTCTTGAGTCAGAAATTATCAGCCAACATAGGGTCCCATCCATCCGCAGAAGATTGTGGTATCATAATTTATGAGTTACTAATCAGCAAGAAAACAGAACCCTTCCTTGTGATTGGAGTCACAGCCGTGCACATATCTGCAGCTTTGCATGTGCGGCATTGCAGCTTGAACTGGTGAAAGCATTGATTGTTATACGCTTTCCCGCAGAGAAGCCAACAGTGTACCTGGTTGGAGCCTGGGAAGACTAGCAAATTTATTGCAGGTGGCTGCATAAGCAGGGCCAGGCTGCCCATGCATTTCAAAGAACCTGAGCAGTCAGAGAGGTCATTTAGACAGTATTTTTTAATGTCTAGCTCAAAGCTATTTACCTACTTACATTCATTTCAAGCATAGTATTGGCTCCAAATTATTGAGTGAAGACTAAATAACACCAGCCGGGTTTATCACCCAGGATTACAGGCTTCCATAATTGTGCAAGCATTCTAGTGCACAGAGATAACAGTTGAGTAGAAAGTAATAGAGTTCATAAACTTTCCATATCAAGGAAGCTATTCTTTGCTTCCTTTTTGTCTCTTTAAGGTGGATCCTTCTCTCATTTGGTGCAACTGTGGGGTGCTGGATGATTCTTACCTAAAGAAAGTCACTCACATTTCAATCTCTCTGAGCTGTTTATTTAAAGAAAGCAAAGCGAATGTCAGAGAAATGGATTCATACACTCAAAAGAAACTATGAGAAAAAAATTGAATGTGAAGATGGCGTGAGGGTGAGACTCAGTAAGGATGATGCAGCCATGCTATATATAGTGTCCTGGGAAGAATTCTAAATGGATAGTTCTTTGTGTTGGACGTCCACTGGGCATGTCTCTACTGATCTTGGTTTCTCTGACTTAATTCTCTTTGCTGATTGGCTATTTCTATAAGCTCTCAATACCACTACTCTACTAGTAGTCTCCAGTTTAGTTTCTGGGAAAGATCCCAGTTGTCTTGTCATCAGCGTCATAAGTTTGAGGGCAGAATGTTTGCTACTTGAACAGTGTACAGGGCTACATATCTGCACCTGTTCAGGGCCAATTGCCCTCCAGGCTGCACATCAAAAACTGCTACTCCAGCAGAGTTCTATGCACAGGAGCTACACAGGCCACCCCTCTCATCTACCTGTTCGTGTCATGCTTTGGTGGCCTCCCATGGAATGGCAGGCTCTTATATATCCAATGAAGTAAAGGAACAAACACTATTCTTATTTCAGTTTAAAGGAAGTTAAAAACTTAGAAAATAAAAAACACAAACAGATTTAAATTTTAATTTGGGGCATTGCTTAATTTGTAATTTAATTTTCATTTTTATTGTTTATCAGATGATATAGTATTTGCTTGCTGAATTTCCTTTTCTTGTTCCCAGGGATCAACAAATATGTCGACTTTATAGGGTAGTACAAGAGCAGCCATGGACACTCATCAACAGATGGACAAGACTGTAGCCCCCTAACATGTGTTTATAGAAACAACTGCATTTAGCTACAGTTCGCAGCTCTGCTCTTCCTAGTGCATGCACTCAATTGTGTGTTCACACCGCCCCATACTCACCCATGATGTTATTTCCTTATCCACAGTGCATCTCCATTTAATCCTGAGAATCTTCACTTCATATAATTGAACAGGGTTTCCTCAGTTGTGAAACCAGTCAGGAGCTCTTAATGTGGGAACAAAATAGGAATTCCCCCAAAAACTGATGCCTTAGACTCATCAGCTGGCATGTACATTTTTGGGGGGATTCTACTGTTATGCAGTGGAATGTTTTCTCCAAAAGCAGGAAAATGACACTATGTCACCCAAAGCATGTGTATCTGCTTAGGAATATATAGGCATTCTGTTGAAAACCAGGGTGGTAACACCCTCTCCTGCCAACCCTGTAAGATGCTGGAGGGAGAGCTGTAGAGATGAGAAGGAGGGACTCCAAGTACATCCTGCTTTGACAATTCTCTTTACTCTGTTTCTCTCTCCTAAAATGAAGCTGTCTTTTGAGCCATTGTTACCAAAGCTGGGCTGTCATTTTTGTGACCTGAGGGATCCTGGTACCAATTTACTTTTCAGAAAGCAAATATTAAAACAGTCCCCAGGTAGCCTATTTCTCTTCCCAAATGGTGGCTCTGCCAGCAGTGCCTGTGGGCTTGTTTATCTAAATGAATTTTCCTCTAACTGTGAGGTACCTATTTTAAGTTTGGTACAATGGTTATTTCTTTGTAAAGTTGACTTCCTTGCTTGCTGTCAGCTTTCTACCTGTCATAAGGGATCAATTGCTATTTGATTCTAACAGAAATAAACCTTTGTATGAGACAAGGGAATATTTGATGTTTCAGCCTGTGGAAGCCCCCTGCCTTCTCTGCCTTCATCCAGAGGGACAACAGTAGACCCAGACTGTGTGCATCTCTTTCTTGAAATTTTTAGTTTCTGGATTCATTCAGAAAGCCACTGTGTGCAGGTGTGCTCAGTTGATAATGCAGTGCACAGCAGGGAATGCTAAGAGAAAGAGAGAGAGGGAGCTTTCTTTCGTGTCCTCAACATGGATGTTACTCCCAAATGCTACATTTTCTTCCTGTTTTCCCCTATGTAGTAACTTTTTTGCATGGTATCTCTTTGTATTTGTGACATAAAAATGTCTCACTATAGCTGCAAGCTATCAGAAACATTTAATCAACATTATTAAAGGATTCCAGAGGAACACTTCATAAAGGTCATTGGGTTTCTAGTGCTGTGATGAGACACCATAACCACAGCAACTCTTATACAGAAAAATATTTAACTGGGGCTGGCTTACAGTTCAGAGGTGTAGTCCCTTATCATTATGGCAGGGAGCATAGTGACATGCGGGCACACATGATGCTGGAGAGATAACTGAGAGTTCTACAACTGGGTTTGTAGAAAGCAGGAAGAGAGAGTAACACTGGACCTGGCCTGGGCTTCTGAAACCCTAAAGCCCACTCCCAGACTCCAGGTGACACACTTCCTACAACAAGCCACACCTACTTCAACAAAACCACATCTCCCGGTCGTCCCATTCCCTATGAGCCTATGGGAGTTATATTCTTTTTCACCACCAGAATGAGTGTAAGTTTGTGTCAGAATACGCTGATGAGGTTGGAATCCTGCTTGTATCAACATCACACTTGGTTGTGCATTGTGTTTGCAGGTGACTATACAATCTACATAGTCCAAATGACTCTGTTGTCTGCTCAGTCAGGGTCCACCCTCACTACATCCATACTGTGTTACTTTGCCCAAATTCTTTCGTGGCATAAACCAAACTGGCAGCAAATCTCCCTAGGAGTTAAAATGGCTAAGATCTGACTGCAAAATTGGAACACAGTATGTCAGTTCATGCAGTGTTTGTTTCCCCTTCTCTATTGCCTACAAGCACAGATAATGGAGGTCCCCCTTCTCAACAAAGTGTTGTGGGATAGATGAGGAGAAGCTTCCACTTCATGGAAGTCTCAGGTCTAAGTCGTATGTTTCTGGATTGGTGAGTGGAATGACTGAAGTTGGAAAAAATGTGTAGTCAGGAGGAAAATGTACATACATATGGAGTTGAGGAAGAGGGTTGAGTCCTGCCTGCAAGCCTGGAGGAGAACAAGCAAGATGCAATGGCAAGAGAGAAGACTCATGAGTTGGTTAGCACAGGCCCAGATAGTGCAGACTAATGAGCATACCCCATCTTACCCCCATTCACCTGCTATGTTTTCTCTGCCTCTAGCAAAGGGGGCCAGTGTTGGTTCAAACAGAAAGTTTAGGCGCCATGCCTCATCTTTCCAGGTCCTTCCTCTTTCAAGGCTTCTCCACTAGCATGGTCAAGGATCTCAGGACTTTCATTGACAGTTCTTGATTAAACAAATTTTATTTTGAGGTGTTTTACCTTTAATGGCTTTAAGACTTGGATTAAATAAATGTCAATGACTAAGCTAAGAAAAACCCATTCTTGAAATTTGGAATGCAATTCATTGTGGTTGTTCCTTGGGGAGGCACTTGAGTTGCTCGGACACTGGAAACTGCACAGAGAGAAGCAAATGGCACACTGCTCAATGTCTGCAGAATCAACCTGGATGAAACAGCAGAAACTGCTCTCTTGCTTCTGTTCTTTTTTGACAAACTCTTAACTGCGTTTGAAACAGGCACTGTTTCTTCTGTTTGATTTTGAGATCCTTGGGTACCAAGGGATGGAGATTAGAGTCTCTCCTGTTTCTGTTTCTCCTTAATACCTACTCTTCCTCCTGCTTCAACTAGTCTTCTTCCTCCTCCTTCCCTGCTTCTCCTTCTCCTCCTTGGTTTGTGTTTCTCTTTTTGCTCAGCTGGTGTTGTACGGTAGTCCTGAATTATCTGACCTTTTGATGTAGGACAGTGGATGAATGAATGTGTTCCCTTTCATCTTCCTCGGGAATGGGACATGAAGAGATCAAGGGAAAAAGGAGACATATGCCAACTAGAATCAAGGGTGGATGTTGGAGTTCAAGACCTGTTCCTTGTATACTTGAGTCCTAGATATGTTCCTCTTACAGCCCTTGTCTTCTAGTCTGTGAAATGAAGATGATCCTATTCTGTACTAATCTGCTGACATGATCATAGTTATTTGCCTAGATCTATCTTCTTTCCCATCCGGTGGGCAAGACCACAGGGACGATTCCAGCAACCTGAAGAAGCTCTCAGCTTCTTTCCTTCCATGTGACACTCAAGTGCATTCAGTTGTTTTCATTTTGGGGACATCCCTTACTTGCTTCTTATCTTGTAATCCTTAAAAGAGATGATTTATATGTCTGCTTGCTGTATACTTCTAAAATCACGCTGCACATATTTAACTCTGAGGTTGATCCTGTCCTATCTCCACTCGACTTCCAGATGAAGTTCCATAGCCTTCTTTCTTCTTCAAGACTTTCTAGAAAATTTGCCATACGTTAATTGGCTTCATATTTATAGTTAGTTAAGCATATTTAAGGAAATAGTTCTTAGATTTTTCGGTATAGTTTTGATAGCTTTCTGTGAATCATTACAAGTATGGGTTCATGTAGACAGAAATATTTATATCAACACTTTTTTGTGCACCAAATAAATGTCTCCAATAACAAGGAAAATTTGATAAAATGTATTTAACTGAATTTTCTTATTCTTTTTATAAATTCAGACAAGCCATATCAATTATTATCATCATGTTATGGTGCGATTCTTGAATGTACTATACTTTGTAGTTAAATGGTCTCTTGATTTTGGCGTGCGTGCATGCGTGCGTGCGTGCGTGCGTGTGTGTGTGTGTGTGTGTGTAAAGTAAAGACTGTGTTGGTCCTTCATTTCCTCTGTCTGTGAGTTCTTCTGTGAACAGAGCCAAGTTCAAGAGGGGCATATGTTGCAGTTACACTGATTGTTTCTGGCCAGCAAGCTTCTCATTGGAGGATCTGGAACTACCCACAATTCCTACTTTGCTTGGACTTTTACACTAGACTGATGGGAAATAACATTTCATGTAATGTTATTTATATTATATGTAATGTATATATTATATTATAATGTTATTATAATATTTAGGGAGAAACCTTTTTCAACAAAAGGGAGGAATAATATGAGCAAGGGGGATAGATCAAGATGAAGAAATCAACAGAGAACTGAACCAAGCTCGTGGGAACTCATGAACTCTAGAACAGCTGTGGAGCCTGCATGGAACCAAACTAGACCTTCTGCTTATGGGTGACAGCTATGTGGTTTGGTCTCTTTGAAGGGCCCCTGGCAGTGGAATCAGGATCTATTCCTGTTGAATGAACTGGCTTTTAGGAGCACATTCTCTATGCTGGGATGCCTTGGTCAAACTTGATGCAGGAGGGAGGGCCTTGATCCTGCCTCAAGAGACTCTACCAGGTTTTGTAGACTCCCCATGGGAGGCCTTACCCTTTTGGAGGAGTGGATGGGGGTAGGGAGGTTGGGGGAGTGGGAGGAGTGATGGGAGAGGGAATTATGGCTGGTATGTAAAATGAACAAAAAATTTTTAAAAAGAAATAAAAATAAAGAAGTAGCTACAAAGTAAGACCCTGACAGAGAAATAGAAAAATTAAAATAAAAAATGGAGATACCTTCTGGGATAAGGATGGGATCATGTGCCCCACTTCCCCTTTTAGCTCTAAAACCATACCTGGTGCAGATGTAAGTAGATCCAATGCACAGTCACAGTCTCTGTAAGTTCTTATGTGCACCAGGCCTGTTGTATCTAGAAGACCTTGATTTCTTGGTGTTCTCTATCCTCTCTGGTTCCTACAATTTTTCTACCCCCTTCCTCCATGTTACCTAAACCCTAAGGGAAGGAATTTTAAAGAGACATTCCTTATAAGGCTGAGTATTGTAAGGTCTCTCACTCTTTACATAATGTCTGTGTATGTTTCCATTTGCTGAAGGAGGAGGCTTCTTTGATGATAACTGAGCAAGGTACATATCTTTAAGAACAGCAGAATGTCCTTAGGTGTAATTTTGTTACCATATTCCATTAGCAAAATGTTTGGTTTTAGCCTAGGTTCCCGACCTACCTAGCATCAGGTTTTTGGTCTCTCAAACATCTTTGAACCTGAGTTCCATCTTATGGAGTAAACCTTTACTCAAATCAAATATTGGTTGGTTACTCCCAAAAGCTTTGTGCTACTATTGTACCAACATTTCTTGCAGGCAGATCACCATTATAGATAAAAGACTATGTAGGCACCTGGGTCGGTGTTTACTTTGTCATTTGGTAGTGTGAAGAGTACCTTCAAGTACCATGAACACTGTTCTGTAGGAGTGAAGGCTTTAGGGTGGCACCAGCTCAATTTCTCCTTGTTCAATGATTTGTATAATTATTAGGGTCTTACTGCCAGTTTGTAGAGTCATCGATACCCAATACCCTAGGCAATAGCCTGGATTTTTGGGGAGTTCCCATGGGACCCCATTTAACAATAACTAGATCAGATATACATCAGTAGTTAAAGCTTCATTTGTTGAAGAAAGATGTCCAGTTCAGTTCTTTTCCCCCATTATCTGGGAATTTCATGTAGATTGTTTCATATATATATATATATATATATATATAAGAAAGCTTTTACTGTACTAGGTTTCCATATGACCCCTCAAATGACCCTCAGTTTTACCTGTTCCTCCCCATATTTCATCCCTTTCTCCCTTTTCCTTCCACCTTCTTGTTTGATCCTCTCATTTCTCTCCTACCACTTCATCCATCCTTAACTATTTCCTCTTCTTAGGGAGATGGATCCCTCTCTTGTAGCCCTTTATTCTCTAAAATATGAATTCTTTATAACATATTTTAATGGGAATTTGTGTAAGATTAGCTTTTCTTGCCCTAGAAAAGCATATTTCCCCAAAGCTTGATGTATTCGTAAATCTTTGTTATGACACATAATTATTCTGAAATATTTACTCTAATAGCCTATGTTTATAAATAACACAAGCTTACTACTCCTTTCTATTTCCTATCTTCTAATTGTAAAATAACGGTCATTGAGTGCATAGTATGTTACAGAACCCACGAACATGGGCACACCACAACATGAGAGACCATGTAAGGAAACATTTGAGTCATTAAAGCATCAACGGAGGTGGAAAACCATAGGTATGAACAATTATTGTAGTTTTCTTGAGAAAGAATGGATGAAGTATGACAGGTAGACTTAATATTGGCTAATTTGAGCAAATCCAAGGACTCTGGGACATTAAGTTTACTCCTGGTTGTCTAGTAACTGGCCAGAAATGACTAAGAAAAGTGAATAATTGACATAAGATCTGGTAATGGAAGTGACTGAGATATAGTTTTGGACCATTTGAGTTGTGTTTGAAGATAAGCTCTTAGACAAGAAGTTTTTTGTCTTTGGAAACTGACTATCCCACCATGGTTATCAACACTCAGTTGTTGTAACATAAGATATAGAAAATTAAACACTAAGTACAACCCAGGATTCCAAATTAGGTTGATGATTCTCTTGAAATAAATAAACATATGGACAAGCCTGCAAACCCTTCACATAGTTGGATGACTGTTGGTATGACTAGTTGGTTCAAAAATTCTAACTAGAGCAGTTGCTCTTTATGTGATAAGGTATAGAATCAACCCAAACAATACTGTACTTACTTTTGTTGGAGGTAATGCAGATAGATAACCATAAAACTCGAGTAGTCTCTCAAACATCCTAAAATTCTATTCACTTCTCTAATCAAATACTCACAATACTTTCCTAATGTGACAGGAATGGGTTATCTTGTTTCTGGATGTGTACTTCAGATATTATTTGTTTCTATTTTTGCTTGGAATTGCAAGGCAAATAAATAGAACCTTATCCTTCTGACCTCTTGGGGCTTAACTTATCTTCATCTTGGGTGCAATAATTCATTCTTTCCTGAGCTACACACATTGATATCACATGTGGGTATTACTGCATAACTGGTGCCTAATTGCATTCCCTGCTGGTGACAATGTGCTTTATATATATATATTACCTGGGGATTCCATTACTGAGTATTGATCATTAACCTTCTTTCTCTTTGCCTGGGAAAATAAAACTCAAAAGTCACACACTTTAAATGATAAAATAGTGACATGTCTCATGTCTTTATTATCCTAGAGCCTATATCTTCTTAGTGTACCATAACATGGAATTTTGAACAGCAGAAGTCCCTATTAAGTCATTTTCACACTGGTAAAACATCTTACTGTTACTGTTCTTGTCCATTCTAGAGGCATAGAGAAGTTAATATTTCATATTCCACTCTGGAAGTTCAGCATTAAGGTTTCCTGGTGGCTTCTGTCATTAAATAAATTCACTGTTTGGCAAAGTCGCACCCACCCCTATCTTAAAAATTCTGAAATTCTCTGAAATTCTGGCAATGATTTTTCTGTAGTGTTGGCTAAAGAGAAGAACTCTCTGACAAGTTTTGTATGCATTCACATTCAAGAGATTGGGGGAAAAGCTGACAGGAAGGGAAACTTCAAATATGAAGATTAGGAGAAAGGAAGATTTTCACTCAAATTCCCTGTTATCTATAGGCACTTTATTTCATGTATTTACTTGACATTCTTTTAATCTGCATTTCTACATGGTCCTTACAGTGTGTCAATCTCCTACTAAAGTATAGTTACTGCCCATGGTCTTATGGTAACATGGATCTGTGTTGATGCCCATGTCCTTTGTTTACACTAAAGGCCACAGGACACCTAGGAACTAGTCCGTCCACCTGTAGCAAGGTTAATGTCAGAGGGACATGCCCCTGCTGGGGCCATGCAGACCTGAGTGGCATGCACTGCCAACCAGGGCCATGGCATCATAAGGTCTGAGCTATGACCAGGGCCATAATCTCTATCTGTGGTGCAACTTCAGCCAGAATCTGTGTTGAAGTGCAAGACTTCCCTTGCCATCAAGGACCATGCAGATGCCTGGGATATGGTCTGCCACCTGAGGCCATGTTGGTGTTCAAAGGCCATGAAGCTTCAGGGTCCATGCTGATCTGAGTGACCTGCACTGCTCAGCAGGGCCATGTGTCATCCTGATCTGGATTGATGACAAGATCATGTCTCAGTCTGTGTTCCAACAGCATGCAGCATCTGTGTTGATATCCATGGGCTATGCTTCCACCAAGGATAATGCATATGACCAGGGCCTGGGATCCCACCTAGGGTCATGTTAGTGTCCAAGGGTCATGCTGCTTTCAGGGCCATACATATCTGGGCAGCCTGTTTTGCCATCCAGTGCCTTGGTGTCATCTAGGCCTGGGCTGCTGCCATGGGCCACGTCTGAGTCCATGGGCTTAAGCCAAAGCATCTATCTATATTGGTGTCCAGCACTCCTGTTACCACCAAAGACAGTGAAGATAGAGCTGCACAGAGTTGGCCTTACACCTCACTGGCTGCAACACTAGGGAGAACTGGCCCGTTCCTCCCCAGTAACTCCAACACTAGGGAGAGCAAACCCTACACCTTGGCTAGGCAGCACTATAGTGCTGTCCCCATGGGCCAGGGTGCAGGAGAGCTAGCCCTGAAGGCAAGAGAGTGGGAGAGCTAACCCCACTATCTGTCTGTCATGGAGTTGCCTGGGTGAGGGAAAGATGCCCCTTTCGTCTTCACAAACTACTGCAGTTAGGAAAGCTGGTCCAGGGTCATGAGAGTGAAAGAGTTGAACCTACCTGTCACTGGCTGCAGTGCTTGGGAGGGTGCCTTGCACCTCACCTGGGCAGCGCAACAGAAAAGACCCTGTTGCCTTGGGCACAGGTAGGTGATCTGGCCTCACAAACGTGCCTGAGAGATCTGGCCACACCTCTCATCTGTCCTACGAGGTAGTGGGGGAGGGAGATATGTCCTCCCCATCCCCTGCCCCTTACTGCCTGTGGTAGGTGGGAGATCTAGCCCTGAGGTCACGAGGGTGAGAGAGTTAGTCCTGCCCCTCACCAGCTGAATCAGTCAGCACAATGGGCCCTGTGTCTCGCCCAGACAACAAAATAGAGCTGATCATGTTGGCAGGGGTGCTGGTGAGCCAGTCCAGGGGGTGTGAGAACCAGAGAGATGACCCTGTCCCCCCTCCCCCATGTCTGCCATGTGGTGTCATGAGCAAAAGAAAGGTGGAAAGATGCTCTCCTCCCTCCCCTTGCCATCAATAGCAGGCAGGAGGCCTGGTCTTGGGGAACACAAAAATGGGAGAGCTGGCCCTGTGCCTCACCTGACCAAACAGTAGAGCCGGCTCTGGTGGTGTGGGTGGAGTGAGTCTGCCCTGAAGCTCTCAGAACAGGAGAACTGGCCCTTTTTCTTGCTGCTTGCAGCAGTGGGTGAGCTTGCCAGCACAATGCTGGAGAGGCTGTCCTGGTGGTGTAGATCAGGGAATGCTGGCATGCTCACCAACCCAGCTATCACCAAAACCCAGAAGCAGGGGTATGAGTTGCTCCACCCCAACATACACTTCATTTATGAAATGATGGAACATTTGAAGACGTCCTATAGTTCAAAACTGCAGGATTTACACAACATAAGACAGGATATCGGAAAGGAATCCCAGGGAGGGCCCAGAATTGATGGTGTAGCCGAAGCCGGAGGCTTGAATCAGAACAATGACTCATTGCAATGAACACTTGCAAGTAAAGACACATGACTAAAGTGTATACTGGGTCACATTACAGCTTCCATGCCAAGAACTCCCCCCCTTTTCTTTTTGTATGTTTGTTTGTTTGGCTTTTGGTTCTTTTTAGTTTCTCTTTTAAATTTTATTTTATTTGTTTTTCAGGGAACGTGTTGCAAGGGCAGGCAATGGATATGAAGGAATAGGGAGATGAATAAAGTTAGGTTGCATGATGTGAAATCCACAAGGAATCATTTTTTAAAAATCTAAAAAAGTATAGTTACTGCAAGCTTGCAAGATAAAGTATAATATCCATCAATACAACTATGTTGCAATAAAAATATAAGGGTCCACATGACTTATGATAGGATACAAAGCACTCATCCCAATGGATGCAATATGCTTATGAGCGATAGCACTTGGAAAATTTCCATATTTTTAATTTTATTGTGTGATTATAAAAGTATTCTAATAAAAGCAAAATAAATGAGTCAGCATACTCATTTGGTAGAATCTAAGAAGCATCATACTGGACAAAATGTTTAGCATAAGAATAAAACTTGATTGTGATTCCATGTATCTAAAGTTTGAAAACATGCAGAGATAATCTTTGAGGTTTGACATCACATTATTAAATATGTTTGGAGACAAAGTATCTAGTGTTCTAGAAGAGGTACCCTGACTTTCGTTGAACTATTTATGTTTTATGTTTTGATATAAGTGTTGGTTAAATATTCGTGTTTATATTTTTAATGTCCTTCTATTATAAATTATTTAATTATTAATTTTATGTTTGTATACTTTAATATGCAGTTTACTTTAGAGGACCATGTTTGGATTTTCTGAAGGAAAAAAATAAGTGAAGAGAAACAGGCATCCTTATCAACAAGGGTAGAAAGTTAAAGATCATTCTTAGGCCAAATGAGTGATAGTCCTGAGCAGGCTAAATTTCTGAGGAAACAGAAACTATGAGCCATGAGAGGGACCAATTGGTAAAGCTGGACACAACTCAGACAGTGGGGAGGCAGGGTGACAGAATGCCAGCAAGAAGGAACAAAAGTATGAAATTCACTTCACATTCTAGTTTGATAAACTTTTCAAAACCAAGTTGAAAATGAGCTTAGTTCTGCAATATCATCATCGGAACTAGTAAGAGAATAGCATCCTGGCTAACTTACCACTGTTATAAGAAGCCTGAGTGTTTCTTTGCACCTGATTTTCATGGACTTGACTACAATGCCCATTTTGAGCCTCTATATCTCTTATACACTAAAAGACTTAAAAATCGTTGGCTATCATGGAGTTTCTGTGTTACACTCAAATCCAACCATTAGAGTGGATTTTCTCAATAAACTCTGTCATGGTACATTAGAATAGCAACAATGATAATGATGACATGGTAGGAAATATTGATACTATATATTATTGATAAGTAGAGATACAAGGCTTGTGCTTAGTAAATGTGCCATACAAAGTACCCCATTTAATTCTCGACAGACCCAGTGAAGAAAAGAGTACCCCTTTCATATTAAAAACTGAGCCAAATGCATGTTAAATAGAATTGCATGAATTCCCATTAGCAGATAAGGGAGGGTCTTGAAATAGGCCAGTGTTATCTCATCCTCTATCTGTACTGTCCAATGTGGTACTAACAGGGTCAAGTAAGCACTTTGAACACAACTCTCCTGTAAGACAAGGGTTGTGATATAAAACACACATGGTGACAAAGACTTTGGATTAAAATAAAACACATATAAAAATATTTATGAATTTTCTATTACAATGCTCTGCTGAACTATTTGAGATTACTTAACATTTAGAGTATGCTCTCCTAATTCCACTGTGTGCATAAAGTGGAATAAAACAAATATTATAATAGGTCAAGCAATACTATTAGGGATGGGATCAAGTGGGATAAGCATGCAGTGTATAAGGCTGTTGATAAAACACACCATTATCCTTTAAATATAGCGTTTTAAACATAAATAGGAGGAATTGACTTTTCAAAAATGATAAAATAGCCTAGATAGATAAACCAGTAACATAGGTTTTCAGCATTGGTATCAAGTCATGTGTGTGTGTGTGTGTGTGTGTGTGTGTGTGTGTTTCTAATATGGTTGGTAGTACGTTGTTTTGTATCACCTTCGATCAAGCATTTCATATATTGCCTCTCTGACATCACAAGGTCCAAGATGTCACTTATATATTAGAAATTTTATGACTCCATTTTGATCTCATGGAGTCTACTAAAGAATAACAAGAGCAGGAGAAATGGTCAGCCTTTAAAACATGTACATAGATGTAACATTTAAAGGATGGCACAGGTTTACTTTCATACTTAAGTGTGTGCACGTGGTGTGTGTGTGCGTGTTGTGTGCATGTTGTGTGTGTGTGATGTGTATGTGTATGTAACAACAACTAAAAAAGAGGCCATGTGTTTGAAATAGAGTAGGGAGGCACATGGAAATGTTGGGAGGGAGAATAGGGGAGGAGAGCAATGTAATTATAGTCTCAAAATTACAGTTGAAAAATAAACACGATGTGTACGTAGCCGATGGAGAATGCCTCGAGTCTAGACATCTGTCTACGTAGCTGATGGAGAATGCCTTGAGTCTAGACATCTGCTCTGTGATAGCTGATCCTCGGCTGATTCAGGGAAGCTGCCTGTGACGTAAAGCTGCAAGGTGCGTACCCACAAGGCTTGTTCCAAGTGGCTCTGTGCAGGTCTGTGTTTGAAGAGCAAGTGCATAGAGTTGTTACAGGCTTCTCACTGCTGATTTAAGCAAAGGAATCAGAAATCTCCCATCCCATCTCACCAGGATGCAGGAGGTGGAGAGCTGTCATGACCACTAAGGAGATTTGATTTTAACATGGGACCTGGACGTTTTCCCATGAAGTAAGACGGAAAGGATGTTAGGCTTCTCACTGCATCATAGGTAAAATACTGTATTATTCCCATAAACCTTTTGTTCAGATTCCTACTATTTCCAAGAAGTAGAATTCTCTCATTCCAAGTTACATCCTTTATCTAAAATGTGGCTGTGTGCTTGAATCCTGAATGATAGATTCGCAGAGAAAATGGTCAGAAGAGATTTCATGGGCATTTGAAAAGTCAAGTCAGACGTCAAAGACAGGCTTTCTCTCAGCATTGAGAACTCATTAATAGATTTATTTCGGTTCAGAATTGCTTTCTTCTTATAATTTATTTGGGAAAGAACACTTGAGAAGCCAACAAATGTTAGTTATAACAATGAGAGGACTCAAGGCCTGGTTCTCTCTCTCTCTCTCTCTCTCTCTCTCTCTCTCTCTTTCTTACTATCCTTCTTCCCTTTCTCTTTCCTTCCTTCCTTCCTTGGCCTTCCTCTCTCTCCCTCCTCTCTCTCTCTCTCTCTCTCT
>LOJH01017916.1:0-10946 GCA_001685095.1 Ellobius talpinus
ATAAGTTATAAGAGTTAATAAGAAGTCTGAGCTACTAGGCCAATTAGTTTGTAACTAATGTAGACCTCTGTGTTATTTCTTTGGGACTTAATGATGGCAGGAACCAGGCAGGTCAGAAACCTCCAGATAACACATATCAATTTAGCACATTTCTACTAATCTGTGTATTGCCACATGGCTGTATCTTACCAGCTAAAGTTCTGACATCTGTTTCCAGTGGGGCTGCATGGCGTCTCTCTGTCTCTACCCTTCTTTCTCCCAGCTTTCACTGTAGTTTTCCCCACTTAGCTCTGCTCCCCTATAGTTCCCCAAAGTAGTTCCTTTATTAATCAATGATATTCACAGCATACAAAGGGAAATCCCACATCACCTCCCCTTTTCTGTTTAAATAAACAGGAAGGTTTTTAATTTTAACATAGTAAAATTGCATATAACAAAACATAAATCAAGCAAGAATTACAGTTGCAATATTTATATATATCTTTTATCATAACTAAGGAAAACTTTAATTATAAATTCTTGAATTCCTTCAAAGACTCCAGAAAGATATAATTTGACCTAAGTAAACAAGAAATACATTGTAAGTAACTTCCAAATCACTAGAAATGACAGAGACATCTCACTGCCTGGACAGTCACACAAAGTTCTTCTGTACTGTTGGGCATCCATTTCAGGTCTACAGGCCCACAGTATCCAACATACTTTACCATGAAGTAGGAAATGTCAATGATAATTCTGCCTATATTGGCAGTTTGTCAGTCACATTTTTCTGTGTCCCGCAGAATGTCTAGCAGACTCGTTAATAAAGCAGAAACCCCGAAGGATGGTCTCACCTTTAGTCACATTCAGCAGTCATGCGGGTCTTGCATGTCCAGTTTGACTAATTTTTGCATTGATTTTCATTGAATTCTAGGAAATCTTTAATTTCTTTGTTTATTACTTCCTCAACCCAGTGGCAATTCAGTTCAGAGGTGTTCATTTTCCATGAGTTTGTAGGCTTTCTTTAGTTTGGTTTGTTATTAAACTCCAATGTTAATCCATAGTGATATGATAAGATACATTGTGTTATTTCACATTTTTTATAACTGTTAAGACTTGCTTTGTGATCAAGTAAGTGATCAGTTTTGGAGAAGGTTCCATGAGGTGCTAAGAAGAAAGTATATTTTTGGTGTTTTGGTGAAATGTTCTGTAGAAATCTGTTAGGTTCAGTTGAGTTACTTCATGTTTTAATTTTGTGATTTCTTTGTTTAGTTTGTTTGAATGATGTGTACATTGGTGTAAGGGGGTGTTTAAGTCTTCCACTATTAATTAATGTGTAGGCTTTGATGTGTGATTTAAGCTTTAATAATGTTTCTTTTACAAATATGGGTGCCCTTGCATTTGGGGCATAGATGTTCAGAATTGAGACATCATCTTGGTAGATTTGTCCTTTAATGAATACTAAACGTCCTTCTCTATCTCTTTTGATTGATTTCAGTTTGAACTCTATTTTGTTAGATTTTAGGATAGCTACACTAGCTTTATTTTTAGGTCTACTTAGTTAGAAAATCTTTTTTCAGCCATTTAATTCTGAGGTAATGTCTGTCTATGTTTTGAGATATGTTTCATGTATAGAGCAGGAGGATGCATCCTGTTTTCTTATCCATTTTGTTTGCATATGTCTTTTTATTGGTGAATTGAACATATTCACCTATAATGAGCAGTATAAATGAGCAGTGATTGTTAATGTTTGTTATTTTTGTTGTTGTTTGTAGTGGTGGTAGTGGTTGTGGTGATGGTGTGTTTATGTGTCTGTGTTTCCCTTCACTGGGCTTTGTGTGTGTTTGGATTTTCTATTGCCTATATATTTATGGGCATAGCTAACTTCTTGGGCTTAACTCTTCTTTCTTGTACCTTCTGTAGGACTTGATTTGTGGATAGATATTGGTTAAATTTGATTTTATTATGAGCTATCTTGTTTTCTTCTACAACAGTAATGAAAGTTTTGCTGGGCATAATCGTCTGGGCTGGCATCCATGGTCTTTTAGGGTATGCAAGGAGTCTCTCCCAGCTCTTCTGGCTTTTAGAGTCTCCACTAAGAAGACAGATGCAATTCTGATAGATCTGCCTTTATGTGTTACTGCTTGATATTTTCCCACACAGTTTTAAATCTTTTCTTTATTTTGTATGTTCAGTGTTTTGATTATTATGTGACAAGGAGACTTTCTTGTCCAGTCTATTTTGTGTTCTTTAAGCTTCTTGTACCTGTATAGGTATGCCTTTCTTTAGGTTGGGAAAACTTTCTTCTATGATTTTGTTGAATATAATTTCTTGGCCTCTAAGCAGGGATTCTTCTCTTTTATTCCTATTATTTCTAGGTTTGGTCTTTTTAGTGTCCCACATTTTCTGGCTGTTTTGTGTTAGGATTTTTGTTTTACATTTAAGTATTTTTTTAGATTTAAATTTCTTTGACTGATGAATCTATTTTCTCTATTGTATCTTCAATGACTGAGATTTTTTCTTCCATTTCTTTTATTCTGTTGGTGATGCTTACTTCTGCAGTTCCTGTTTTCTTACACAGATTTTTAATTTCCAGAATTCCTTCAATTTGTGTTTTCTTTGTTGAATCTATTTCCATTTTCGGATCATGAACAGTTTTATTTGTTTCTGTCTATTTTTTTCTAGATTTTCTTGACATTATTTAAGATATTTATTTAATTCCTCCAATTTTTGTTGGTTTTTACTCAATTTCCTTAAGGATTTTTTTTCGTTTCCATCAAGAACCTTTATCATCTTCATAATGTTATTTTAAGATCATTTTCTTGTGTTTAAGCTGTGTTGAAATATTTAGGTATTGCTGTCATAAATAGCTGAGTTCTAGTGGTTATATACTGATCCCTCTCTTATTGTATTCTTACACTGGCATTTAGGCATCTGGATTTAGGGTGATTATAGGTCTATGTGTTGATTCCTGTGTTTAAATTTGTTGAATGGGTGTTTTGTTTCTTGGTTTCTGTTTTCTTTATCATCTTCTGGTGACTTTTGAGTCTTTAAGAATAGTAGGGTGTCTCTGCTGCAGTTTGGGGGCCTTGGGTTTTTGACCTCTTGGTTCAGCATGGCCTCTGGTAAAGCTTAAGTGTTCTTGGATCTCCAAGTTTGGCCTTAACTCCAGCAAAGCCCAAGTCTTCTGGGGTACCTAGGACTAACTTGGGCCCTTCTTCCTATTGGTATGGACTATGTCTACGCCTATGGTGTCTTCTGGAGTTCTGGGAAAGAGCTGACAAAACAGAGAATGGTGAGGTAGGTGTTGTTGGATAACATTGTGAAAATTCCAGGAGCAGAATCCAGGGTTTGAAGCAGTCCAGCTTGCAGTCAGGTCACTCACCCACATACTAACTGGTGAGTGCTATATTTGAGCAGAGGATTCTTCCAGAGCTTGGGGGAAGAGTCCAGGAGTAGTGTTGAGGAGTAGTGCTGGTGCTGGGACAGGAGGCATTAAGCCATAGGACAGGCGGATCACTCACCTGTCCTGGCTAGTGTGGTCTGTGCTTCAGTGGAGGAAATACTCTGGGGTCTGTGGCAGGGCCCAGCCGCAGCAGGGCAGGAATGGGCTGGGAAGACATGGATTTGGGGGAAGCGTCCAGGAGACAGACCATGGGAAAGGATGCAGTTCCATCCACTGGCAGACATGTCAATCACCCATTTGGGCTGATGTAGTCTTAGCCTCAATGGCAAAAGTCCACTGTGTTTGGGGTCTGGTCCCAGCAGCAGCTCTGGGAACTAGTTGGGGCAGAGTGGGCCTGAGGAAGGGTCCCAGTAGATAGAATTCAAGGAGGGTTACAGTTCCTCTGCAGGAGGATCACTCACACATTCTGGCTGGTATGGCCTGGACACCTTGCTGAGGTAATGGAGAGGGCCAAGCAGATTCATCAGACACTAGATGGGAAGGCATGGGCTGGGGAAGGGTTGCAAGGGTGGGAATGGGAAAGTGCAGAATCCAGGGAAAGTTGCAGTTCAACTGGCAGGCAGGTCAGTCACATTCTCTCTTGAGTTAACATGACTATTTCTTTACTGTCCTGCAAATATTTACTGGCTGAAGTGGAAAACCATAATTCACATGTGTGGCCCACAAATTGATAATGTCTATAATCACTGTGTAATAGAGTCTTTTGAATTTTTTCCATTTGGTAAATGAATATTATTTCAGTAGAGATAAACGATTTCTATTGATATTTTTAACTAAAAATGCTATCATTTGTAATATTTGGTAAAGTTTGAGAACATTTTAAAAGGCATTAAAATCACTCCCTACTGTTTGCCATCTCACATTTGTCTCATCGGTTGACAGAGGCTTTAAAGAGAACAAGTAATCGAAATGGAAAATATAAGTCCTGTCATTTCTTAATTTGTTTTTGGATGAGGTCTTTCCCAGCATAATGCTCTCCTGAAAACTTCAAACTCAAACTGTGGCATTCACAAAGCTCTGTGGAACTGATTAAGAGCGTGTAAGTGAATAATATAATGTGTGCACTAACATATATAAAGACCCCAATTTCCAGAGAAAATGGAATGAAAAATTTAGGACAGGTGGCCCATGGGCAATGATAGCGGCCCTCCCTTCCAGCAGGGAGCTTCTCTCACTCTGAGCGAAGAGGGGATTTGTTCCTTAGGCCCCATGCAGACCAGACTGATAATGGCCTGAGAAACAGCATCACGTTCCTGCATAATTTGCCACTCTATAGCTGTTCTTTACAACAACTTTGCACAATGCTTATCTTGCAGATATCAGTACTAAAGAAAACATAAAAGACACACTGTATAAAACAAGGATGCTCATCATGTAAGCTCCCTTATATGATTTTGTTGTCAAGCTATAAGCAAACAAGTTATTGGACGACAAAACCAATGACACAGAGAAAATTATTGATCAATATTTGTTGCATATGTATGATATGCCTTTGTTGACACTTTAGATACAAAAACTCACCAGGTGTTTACACTAACCAGCAGTGGGTATGACTTCATATTCTATTGTTCGTAAATAATAAAAATCCAACTTCACAGAAATCCATTCACAGAGCAAAGACATTAGAGTTAATAACTACATTCTGATATTCAGTGTTCTTTCTAGAATAGGGTGCTAGTTGTATAGGTGTTAATAGAATTTTCTTTATTTCTAAGAATTTGGCCTTGTGATTATAACTCTTTTGACCAAATTTCTTACTTTAATTATGGTAGTGTTTTTATGTACATAAGTTTTTATCATTTGCTATAATTAACGCTAAAAAAAATTCATATAGAAATGGTATTGAGTCATTTGCTAAGATACTGCAAGAGCAGTATACAACACAATGCAAATGCCATATATGCCCACCTGTACTAAAATCATTTCAGAATATCATCTAAATATTATACACCCTTTTGTTCTAAAAATAGAAAGAAAAAGTTGGAGAATAAAATTGACAGAATTCAAGACATTTCAGGTAATAAGGAAGCTATTACCATATTCCTTTAAGTGGAGGACTGATTATATACTAGACACCATAAAATGCACTTCCATTTCTAAAAATTTTTGTGGCATTAGATCTTTGTGGATAAAGCACGAGAGATGCACCATGGTTTCCTTGTTTTGTTCATTTGGTTTGGTTTGGTTTCTTATTTTGTTTTGTTTTAAATCTGTTCTTCTATCATTGATTTCTACCTCCTTGCCATTGATGGCACCCAGGCATCACAAAGATGCTCAAGTACAGCAAGGAAACATCACCATTCATGCTTTTACTGACACTTTTCTTGGAACTCGATGTGTCTCTTTCCATCATTATTTCTCCTCCATCATGACATTCAACTCATTAATACAAAGACTGGTCATTCTACCCAATCTACTTATCCCCTATTTAAACCTCTATAGTAGTAGTCATTTGTTATCTCATAGTTTATTTTAATTTTTTTCTCATTTTAATTAAAATTGATCTTATCTGATGTCAGAAACTTACCAAGACTTCATATGTGGATACTCAAAATATCCACAAATTAGTATATAAAGTAATATGCCTCTTAAGATTTTACTAATAAAGATTTTACTAATAGATGCTTACTGTTGATAAGGTTGGGTACTCTACAGATAATAGTCTTAATATATTACTAGGTTTTGTTTATTTTTAATTGACAGATGAAAACAATATGTATTTATGGATGTTATGTTGCTTTGAAAATGTATTACCATTTTTTGTGGTCTCTATAGACAAAGACCTATTGCCATTCTGCATTGACTATTTCTGTGTGTAAATATCTGAAGTCAGGCTGGTTATGCCTATGTAGTAGCTAAACTGTTTATCTGTTGAATGTTCAAAGACAAATGTTCCTATGCCCAAAGTCCAATGTTTTGAATGAGATACAGATTTCCTCCTCTTGTTCTATGACAAGTTTTACTACATATAGTTTTTCTGAAATACTACATGTTTTTAATGCCTACCAGTTTTATTTAAAATTTATCTCAAGAGAATATTCTGCTATACCAGGCATCCTGATCTTGTTTCCTTTTATTTCAGTTATATCAATTAGTCTTCTAATCTGTCCTTGTTTTATTTCCTGTTGTTGTGATAAAAATGAGCTAAAAAACCCACAAAAAGGAAAAAGGGGTTTATTCAGCTCATAATTATAGGTCACAGCCCATCGTTGTAGAGATGTCAGGTGGCAGGGACTGAAAAAGCCAGTCATAATCATGGTCAAGAGCAAAGAGAACAGATACCAGCAGGCTAAGTGCTCAACTAGCTTTTTCTTCTCTTATACAGTTCAGGATGCAAACACAGATGCCACAAACAGTGGACTGGCTCTTCCTACCTCAGTTAATGTAACGAGACCAGCATTCCCAGACATGCCCACAGGCCACTCTCTAACCTAGAGAGCCTCTCTTCCAATGTAATTCTAAATTAGGTCAGGTTGGTAATTAAAATTAACCATCACATATCTAACTGAATTAATCTTTTTTATTTTTCTTAATTTCCTTATTTCTGATAATCTCAAGACTATTGTTATTTGCAGGGGTTTAAATTTAATTGTTCTGCTGCCTTTATTTTGGTTCTGATCAATTCCAATTGATTCATCAATTTAGCAAGGATGTTTTTGATTCTGCTTTTCAATACATCTTTTCATCTTTTAACATTAATTTCTCAATATGGCTTTAGTTGTTAGATTATCTTACTGAGTTTTAGATTTTGTTTTCTTGATATGCCACAATTATATTGGTTGCATAAAATAACATAAAAATTTTCTTAGGACTTTGTTGATTTTCATTATATGTTTGTTTGACTTGTAGGTGCTATATGGTTACTATTCTTTCAAATTTATTAATTTTAATCTCTGTGCTTGCTGTACTATTTGACTTCTGTAATTTGTCAATGTTTCTACTTCCTGAGCAGCCATGACTATAGTTTATGTAGTCTTTGCTATACTGAGGTTGAGTTCATAAATATTTATTCATCCCTTACCTGTCCAGTGCTGCAGTGTTTTGGTTTTTTTTTTTTGTTGTTTGGTTTTGTTTGGTTTAATTTTTTTATCACAGGATTCATGTAAAGCTTAGGTGTGTATGGTTTTTTTCTCTCCACAACTTGAAGGCCTGTGAAAGGTCAGAATTAATGCATACAATTTTTATACTGTTTTTATTATTGCATATTATTTTGAAATGTTAGAGTAAGTGACTTTATATCAGTTTCTTGTATAAAAATTTAATCCCTAAACTCATTTATTAATGTCACTTAGAAGTGACATTTGGGAGATCATTATACCTTTTTGAACTATGTGGTATGGCATCCTTTCAAAGGACAGGAAGATACAAAAACAGTAAGAGAGCTCTGAGCACACACCATTCCTTACTCTCACCATATGGTCCCATCTACTGGAACTATCAGAAATAAATGCCTACTTTCTTGCTTGCTTTCTTCCATCATCTCTTTCTTTTAAATTTAATAGACTTTATCATAAAAATTGCAAATAAAACAAATCACACTCCCATGTCAATTAGATCCTAGTCTATGTGTTTCAGTGAACTTTAATACAGGTTGAATAGAAAATAATTTGAGTAGTTGTTTTTAACAAAACTTCAAATTTGTGATATAATTCTTTTGTAAAAACCACACACATTCACACACACACAAACACAGAGAGAGAGAGAGAGAGAGAGAGAGAGAGAGAGAGAAAGAGAGAGAGGAGAACCAGATAGACCTAGAGCCTGTCGGACATTGGATCCTTTCATTTTAGAGCATCTCCAGAACTTTCTAGAACTTTCATTGTGTTTCTGAGCAGTTTTGCACTTCATCCCTTCTAGATTACTTTCATAGAGATAGAAGGTTCTATGCATGGTACTGGGGGAGAAGAGTCATCAACAGTCTTATCAACAGTGTTACATAGCTCTGAATCCTGCCAGCAACAATAGTGACAGGCCTAGCAAGATATGTCAGTAACCAATTACATTATGATTGGATTTAAGACCCCCTTAAAGAAGCAACTCCTGTCTGGCATTCAACTGGCACCCAAACCCCTGCTATCTTTATAATGGACTCTAGCATAAAGCTAAATACTAATATTCTGCTAAATCATTATACTAACAAAATGCCCCATATGTTCTTATGCTTCTAGCCATGTTTAGGGTATCTCAGTCCTTACAACATGAGCTTCTTTGTATAGTAGAAAAAACATTAATTTAGCCTTCTATAACTAGTCAGCATACAGAGAATAAAAGACTGTGGGGTTCTCAGCACTAAGTGGTCATTTATATAATACCTCCTTCCCTCAAGGCTCAGGCGTCATTACAGAAGACAAGAGAATTGTCAGAACCAGACCTAGACATTTTCATAAAAACATTCTTTGGTGGATATAACAACACCAGGGCTGTTGCACACATAAACTCACAGTAGCTATGACTATTTTTACAAAACATGTGAAAAATAAAGGCAGCCAAAAATCCTAGCAGGAATGGGGAGGCTCATGGGGCTGCACCCCTAGATGACGAGCTGTTGGTAATTGGTGATTGCAGAGGGAGGAAGAACCAAGTATGTTGAAGGTGCACTTTGGAGAGGCTTCCTATACTCCAGTAGTTGTTTATACATCCATTGTACATACAAGTAACAGTAAGTGAACTCAAGAGGTTTTCAAAAGAATACACAAATTTGAGAGGGAAATGTAGTGGGAGAGAAAGGGAAGGAAGTGGAAGAGAGTGACTGGGTACATTTGATCAAAATACATTATATCAAATACATACATTCTATGAGATTATCAGGAAAAAATGGAAACATAACAATCTTCTCATGTTCTCTTGCTGACAGGAAACATTTTACACACACACACACAGAGAGAGAGAGAGGTGTTACATTAGACACTATATTTTGTACCCTAAGATAAAGGAAATTAAGGCAAAGCCTGCTGTCAACTTTTACTGCCTTCTGAAAGACGCCAATTCTAGCATTTTCAGGATGTTTATTTCTTGAAATCCTCATTTGCAATTGCTATTTTCATATCCTTTGTCCATCATAAGGAGGCTGAAAAAGAGCAAGGGCTCTTTAAGGGAGTCATCACTGGCCCACAGTCACTGGCTTAAGGTCTGTCAGAACACAGGCATAGCTGTCTGCAGGAGGTCCGTTATTTTACTCCCTAAAGAGTTTGTAAAACACAAACCTTGGGAAATGAGATCCCAATATAATAACGTACCCAATTTGTTCTAATAAAGATAGCAAGCACGTATGAGAATGAACAGGGATATGTAAGGCTTCCAGTAAAAATTGTAATTTTCCATTTGGAAGTGGAAAACAGCTACATGAACAACAGGAGCTGAAGCTGATTAGGAATTTTTGAAAGGCAATAGATTTGAGCAGAATTTTAAAGGACTGGTAGGGCGTGGACTTTGCAGCAGCGGTTGAAATGCTGTGTACACTCTAAGGGAAAGAGCTGGGCTCTCCTAAGACTTCTAAGAAAAGAAAGAATTGCACTAATGCTTTTAAAATAACCTGAAGGCATGGAGACATTCAGTGACACTTGGTGACATTCACCTTTGATCTTGAAGCTGCCCCAGGGGTTGAAGATCTAATCATTGTCAGTTTCCATGTCTTGCTGGAGATATTTGAATTCCTTTCCCGGAACTTAGAGAAAGCATTTCTAGCAAGGCAAGCTCTTCCTAGGAGTTCAAATTCTAACAGGCTGACATTAGTAACAAGAGATTAGAGGTGTGAACTTCCTCAATATATGTTAACAAGGTGCTAAATGTGAAGGCCAATTATAGCTACTCTTAACTTCCTGTCTCCTGAAGGCCCAGTGAATGAGCCTGAGCAGGTTAAGGCTCTCACTCTGTGGTATTTATAGGATTCTCAGCTGAAACTTATTGGATTCCTGAAAGGGTAGTAGTGGATTCCACAGGGTATTGAGGAATTTTGTAGGCCAACCATAAATGCTCCAGATGCCTTCCAGAACACCTGGCAATAAATTCCAGCCCCTTTGGCTTCCCCTTTCTTCTGATGCAAGGTTATTAAATATGAAATATTGCATGCTGAAATGCACATAAAACAGCCTAATTAGTAAGAGGAGGAAGTGAGAGCCGGGACACACATGCTAAAAAAGGGATCATAGAAGGGCTAAGGGGTTGCTTTGTAATTGAAAAACACAGGGAACTCAACCCCCTCATAGACTTGATGGTAGAGCAGTCCCTGCTGTTGAACTCTTTCTCTTGTTCTGATGATTTTTTTTCAGCTGACAGTGGCATTATTAAAAAACTTTTGCTCCTCTCTTAAAAATGAAACAAAACTATAATTTTTACAACAGTTTGAAATTCACAAAAATGTTGGAGGAAATACTCTAGTGATTTCTCCTATGGTCTTTAACCGTGCAGTCTTTATCCAAATATTAACATGAGAAAATGCCAGTATATAGACTTAGTTTACTATAGGGAAAGCAAGGGCCTTCCTCTCTCTCTCTCTCTCTCT
>LOJH01017916.1:11023-22038 GCA_001685095.1 Ellobius talpinus
CTCTCTCTCTCTCTCTCTCTCTCTCTCTCTCTCTCTCACTCTCTCTCTCTCTCTTGTTATCTTCCCCACCCAATCTCTTACTTGGCATACTTTTTTATTTCACCATATTCCATATAATGTTGCAAATAAGCTCACTGCCATTCTGACATAGCTAAATTCATTAAAATGATATTTGCCTTAGGAACCTAAATACAGATCTTTATGTCTCCAAGTGATCATTCAAAGCAGATGTGAAATTCTTTAGTCTACTGAGAGTTCATCCCTAGTTCTCATAGTGATAAGCACCTTGATTTAAAATTTAAATGCTCTATTCCAACAGAAATGATTAACTTGCATTCTGTTGCTATTTTCTGGAAACTTTTTGTTGCTTTCTATTAGATCGAAGTAATAGAGTTTACAGAGAAATTCATATTAAAAGCTAGATTGATGAGAGAAAAGCATATTATGTTTACATTATGTGACATGTGACATAAAACCTTCATAAATAAATAGCTAAAACACAAGAAAGACCATGAGGATCTTTTGTATGTGTAGAACTGTAATCACAAAGCAAATGCACATTGTTTAATGTTGAATGTGCTGTGTAATGCTGGTGGTTTACAAAGGCTGCTTTTATTTTTCCTGGCCTCTCCATGTGTTATTAATTTCTTCCAGGCACAGGAGAGACACACCTGTGGAAGAGGATTGCTGTGTATCACTTTGGAAGAAGGACAGAAAAGTCTTTTCTGGACTTTTAGAGAGGATGAGTGAGAGAAAGACCATACTGGTGTTCCTGATTGTCTTCATCAGTATTCTATTACTGTGAAAAGACACCATGCCCATGACAACTCTTATAAAGGAAAACATTTCTTTGGGCTGGTTTACAGGTTTAGAGCTTTAGTTCATTGTCATTGCAGGAAGCATGGTGGCATACAGGCAAACGTAGTGCTGAGATGAGCTGAGAGTTCTATATCGGGATCTGAATCCATATGTAGCCACAAAAGATAGACAATGACCCACGCTTAAGCATTTCAAATACCAAAGTCCACCCCCAGTGTCACACTTCCCTCAACAAGATGACACCTTTTCCAACAAGGTCACACCTACTAATCTTTGTCAAATAGTACCACTTGCTAATGACCAAGCTTTAAAATATCTGAGCCTATAAGGGTCATTCCTTCTCAAATCACCATGCTGATTTTGTCATTCTTTCCAATGCCAAGATGCCATATTAGAAGATTCTTTGTCTTTAAATCTACCTCTTCTCTACCTAAACTATTCTTACATACACTTTAAACCCAGTTCATTCTTTAGCTCCACAATTTCTTTAATCTCAGGAAACTACTATTAATAAAATACCTTAAATATGGTAGAAATATCCTAAAGCATATAAAATGCTAAGTACTCATAAAATGGCTCATGGCGAGTGCTGAAATTCATGAACCTCAGTTATGGTGAGTTTTATCATAAAGGTTCATTTTCTAAAGTTGTTCCATGAATTTAAAAGGTATAATTTACAGTTATATTTATCAATTAAAGTAATTATCAATATTGGTGTGATTAATAATGGTATCTGAAAGAGCATCAATCTAGTTACTACCTCCTAGGTATCATGGTAGTTTGGTTTTAGCCTACCAGTCCTTAGGTTTCAATGTCTTTTACATACAATGACCATCTTGTCATACCAACTTTTGACTTGTGCATTTGCTAGCAAACAGAAAATTTCTATTACATTCTGCTTTTAGTGTGGAAAACCTCTCTTAATCAGAATACACAACTAATGCTAAGGCTTTACACTATGTTCTAACTGTAGACTTGGTAGTAATAGCACCATAAAAATGCAAATTGCTGAATAGGTCAAAAAAAAATCCAGTGTAGAAATAGGGGAACTCCTGGCTTCTAGTCTTACAGATTAGAATTCTTCAACCAAATATAATGCTTTCCCCAGAGGTGGTATTCAGTAATATACAGATATGGTTTGGTTTATCATAACAGGCATAACTATTATATAGTATTTTCCTGGGCTGGTTAGTGTAACAAGCTTTATTGTCAGACTATCATTGGCTCACTAGCCACCAAATAATGACACAGAGACCTATTATTAATTATGAAAGCTTGCCCTTTAGCTTAGGCCTGTCTCACCTAGCTCTTATTTAAATTAACCTATTTATATTAACCTACATTCTGCCATATGGCATTATCTCTCATCCATCTTGCACCTCCTGTTTCCTCTCCATGTCTAGCTGGAAATTCTGCTTTTCTTCTTCCCAGAGTTCTCTCTTTGTCCCAAAGTCCTGCCTATAACTCTCACCAAGCTATTGCCCATTCAGCTCTTTGTAACACCAATCACAGCAATACAACTTCACACAGTGTACAAATATCCATAACAAAATAGCAAATATCTATGTACATTAGATTTTATACCAACAACAGACAAAAGAAATGAATTCACTTACCACTAGCTAGATGAACAAATGAGTTTAATTATGACTACTTACGGAAGCACAGTTAAATTATGAGTACCTACAACAAGAAAGAAAACATCTCTTTCCTAGTAATCATGAACTTCCTAGAAATCCTTGGGGAGAAATGGAGAGTCATGAGCCATGTTACTTCACAGAAAGTTAATAGGCCTAATATTATGTGAGTCTCCTGCAAGGGATCAAAACTAATAACAGGATAAGATTATAGAGGCCATGTCTTACCTGTAAGACTGCATTGCACATAACATGAATTATACTACTTAGGTTCAGTACTGGACAGTATGTTTGTTACTAGATATTCTATGGTTAAAAGAACAGTGGACATGACAAGGATAGCTGATTGAAAATGTTGATAACTCAGTATGCTTTGTTATAAAAGCACACATGCATAAACATGAGGCATGTTGTTAGCTAGCATGGGGATCTTTGGAGTTTGAGAACAATTGGGCTACATAGAGTCATACACTAGCCAAGGTTAGAGAGTGAGATTCTGTCTCAAAAAGCAGAAAACAATGCAAAAATCTAAATAAAGATGATAATGAAGTCATGAATATTACATGTCTGATAATATAGGATTTATCAGTTCTCGAAAACAGTTAATATAACCCAAAAGTTTTTTAAAGATATATCTGAGTGATAACTATTTTTAGTTTTATAGGGAAAATAATATCTAACTTATATGAACTAAATTCAATTGGGTAGATACAAGGATAACAAGTCCTCAGTGGATAATATGTTGTCTGTTGGCACTGGACACTTCTGAAAGGAACCCTTAGAAATTAATACAAGGTTCAGTTACCTCTGTTCTTAGGGATTTCACAGTCTAAAACAGTAATGTGTGAGATGAATTTTTAGGTTTATATAGAGATATAAATGGGATGCCATGTCAGCAAAGAGGGTAGGGTGTGGTCACTAGAGAAAGAAGTTGAAAACTTTTGCTGGATAAAAAGAAACAAGGGTGGTACGTAGGCTGAATTCTAAGTATATATGACAGTAGGGTAAGTGACACTAAATTAAAGAATGGATGTCAGGAAGAATTTCAAAAATGCTATGGAACTGGGGGAATAGCTCAGCAGTAAAAGGACTTCCTTCTCTTGAGGAGGATGCAAGGGAAATTAGCAGTAACCAAACGGTGGCTCATAACGATCTATAGCTCTAGGTCTAGGATATCAAACTCCCTTTTTCTGATCTCTGTTGGCAACAGGCACATGGGGTTTATAAATATATATAATATAATAAAAATAATATACAAATATATCTGTATGGTTATACTGCACAATATGTAATATAAAAGATGTGGCTTTATATATAATATATTATAGTTTATATGATATAATGTATAAATATGTATATATTATATTATGTATAAAAACTATATATATAAGTGCATATAAAACACTTGATATGCATAAAACAAATAAATATAAAAAAGAGCAAATTTTGTTTGTCCTAGTGGTTTGTAGAAAGTCTGCATTGGAGAAGGTAAAGAACCATACAGTGACACAGGTGGAGGCAGAGTTCAAAACCTCCTAAAGTATCTTTCTATGCTAATGCTGAAGATGAAAGTAACAGTAGAGTCCTACTGAATGGTGTGAAGCAAAGGAGGTGCCCATCAGACATGCCCTAGGGAAAACACTCTAGCCCGAAAGTGTGATGCAGAAGCCAGTGCCAGAGTGAAGATAGGAGATCGCGATTCATGGAAGCAAGAGTAACCAGCAGTCAACTGGATGATCTAACTTAGGTGGAACTGTATTTGTTCATCAATTTCAGAATGATAGAGACTTATCCAAGAAGAAAATAAGTGCACCATCCGAGCACCTCACCATTCAAGAAAATACAGACATGTGTGTGAATTCAATATTTATAGCAAATTTCCAAAGTTATAGGGAAAACAGAAATATGAATATTAATGTAAAATTCAGTCAGGAGTGACAGGTATAGTTAGGTTTCAATAATGGAACAGAATAAGCAGAGCCTCCCATCCACAGGAATCTGTATCCATTAGAGTAGGCTATTTATGCCATAGTACTTACTTATGAAATATGTGCTTAGCACTTCACAGGACTGTAATATGCAGTGTTATGGACTCTCACCAGTTGAGGGTCCTGAGGTGTAAAAAGATAAAGAGGCTTGTTTGTCCTCAGTCATTGAAACAAAGAAAAAGAGAATATCTAGAGTAAAACCAGTTGTAGAAAAGTTAAAACAAGAGGGACAGCTTATCCCAGGGTCTATTACCTCACTGGAAGAAAAGGAAGCTCCCAGCATATTCAAAAGGCAGGGAGAAGGGAAGAAGGGAGAGAGGGAGGAAGAGAGGGAAGGAAGAGTGGAGGGAGTGAGGAAGGGAGAGAGGAACAGAGACAGAGACAGAATATTTAACTCAAGATAAAAAAAATCAAAGAGTAAGTCAGCTTTTCAAGTCATCTGAACTAAGGTTTAACTATCCTATCCTTGATGTCATAGTACACACTCGGCTGCAGTCTTACGAAGAACTGTGGGCAGACTTCCTTTGTTTCACTTCCATCTTGAAGGTGGGTCCTCTTCAATGGTTTGAATCAATTATTTAATCACACACTTCCTAATTGGGGAAAAATGTTAACAGTATCTTAAAAAGTCTTTATCTGCCGAGCTTCCAATGAAGCATTTGTGAAACAGATGCCAATAACAGCTTGGAAACTTCCAAAAGGATGGAAACAGCAATTACTATTACTTCCTCTGTCTGCAGTACCCAGGGTTGGCATTCCAAGCCAGCAGGGTGCTTGCCAAAGGGCTCAGGTGGCATGCTGAAGAAATGTCTTACTCAAAAACTGCACTGTGGTTTTTATTCTCCTCAAAATTACAAAGTGAAAATTGACTCAGAGTATTGATTTATAAGTCCTAACTGGAAAGAGAAATAATTGCATTAGTTTCAATGAAACATCGTCTTTAATAGTTTACCACAAACTTCATTGGCAGTAGTCAAAAGATTCTTAGTGAAATTTTCTGAACACTGCATTTTTCTTCTATTATACTCAATACTTACCAAATCCCAGCAAAATCATGTTGATGGGACATCCTGTGAAAATCAACACTATCAGGATTCTAGTCATCTTCATAGATATAGCTCATGACCCTGAGTCCCTCTCTGTACACCAGACCTAGACAGACTGAGCAGTTTTGATTCCTGTCACCATATTCTTTGCTGATGTTCAAATATTTTTCTTATCTGATGGCCCCTAAACTGTCTCACCAAACCAATATTTATGCCTCGTTTTTTTCTCAGCATTGTCTTTCATAATTTTCCCTCAGTTTTTGCTTAAGTCTAAAGTTTGGCTTGAAAGCAAGCACACTGTTACAGTAGACCACTGCAGTCTGGTCCATAATATGTGTTTCACCAGGAGACCTTCAATCCTCTCGAAACTGCTTCAGAATCACCAGTGTCTTTCTAATCTTGGCAAAGGATTGAGTATGTAGCAGGCAATGAATCAATCGTAGCTGTATAAGTGGAAAACCAAGTTTTTCTTCTTAGAAGGATGTTTCACGAAGAACCCTGTATGGGTTTGAGCTAGGTTACTACATTGTGTAGGTTGGTATTCTTGTGGAACTCACAACAGTGGGAGTGGGGAGTGTCTCTAATCCTCTGTCCTGCTCTTGGGACACTTTTCCACCGACTGGGTTTCCTCAACCATCCTTGAGATGAGGGTTTGTGCCTAGTCTCATTGTAACTTCTTAGGCCATGTTTGGTGGATATCCTTGGGATGCCTGCTATTTTGGGGGGGGAAACAGAGGAAAAGTGGATCTGGTGGTGAGGGGAGGTGGGGGGACTCACTGGGAGGACAGGAGGGAGGGAAATTGTGGTGGAGATGCAGTGAATGAGAAAACAGTAAAAGGAAAAAGAGAAAGAAGAAAGGTTGTTTTTAAACCAAGATGCACAACCTTTTAAATAATCATTTTATACTCTGACAGGTTTTGAACTTTTGGATCAGATTTAAGATCAAATTCTGACCTTCTTACTTTATAGTTACTTTATCTATGGACGGTAATTGGACTCTATGAATGATGCACATTAATAATATCCAGCTTGAGGAGTGAATATATGAAAATAAATGAGATAATGCTGTAAGTTCTCATCCTAGGGAATAGTATGAACTGAATTCAATACAAGTTAGCTATGAGTGTAGTTGTTACAATTATACAAACAGCCCTTGCTTTACTTATGGTACATTTTGCTCCCAGATGTCTCTGGGTTATGGTTTCCTTGTCTTTTCATACATTTATTAAAAGAAAATATTATACTTCTTAACCACACGACTGACTCTCATCTTTCTAGTTTACAATAATTCCTTTTCTTGCTGATCACAGTCCATGACTTACTCATCATATGAATATTTTCTAAAAGCAGAACTCACCAATCTGGTTTGAATAAGGGGTTTCATACAATGACTCAGAATAGTCAGGCAGTAACATCAGGATGAGACAAGAGATATGACTATGGTATTCATTGCAATATACAAGTCACCCTTTGCTATGACACAACACTGGAGTGAGGAAGAGCCACGGACTTTTATTGTCATTTCTCCTGTTCACATTAATGACTTTGCAATATATTCCAGAGTAAGTTAAGTGCTCCACTTACCATCACATTAAAAAGTATCAGGAGTCTGGCATAATTAATTTATCTACCCTATTATGGCTTGTATGCTTTCTGTTGAAAATTTTCAAGAAAAAACTGTATATGTATTGTCATTTAAACTCTAAACACCTTATTACTGAGAACATTTTTAAATGAGCATTTCTAAAGGTGCATAGGTGCTATGCATGCTACCAGAGGAAAAAGCAAAAACTCATCTTACCTAGCTATGAACCCTATGAACTACAGTAATGGCCTGTCTGGCAAGTCATGCCCACTGGTATAATACTAGCATGGATGTCATGGGAGTAAACAACTACTTTCCAATTACTTGTAATGCCTTGTCCACAAAATAGAATCTATATCCTGCACACCTATCAGGTTCAAGAACCTGTGGCTAGACAAGTCATAGGCCCTAGGGGAAACTCTACTACTATTATTCACTAATGGGACATAGTATTAAGCCCACTCCTAATGACTTCTCATTACTTTCACAGATTGGGGGATCTTTCAAATATCATCAGAGAAGCTTCTTTTAGCAGTAGATGGTAATTCATACAGAGCCCCTTAGCTGGTCAGACTCAGGTTTAATGGAGCCTGTATATCACGCCTTCTTCCATGCCTTAGGATCAATGCAGAAGAGGAAGTGGAGAGAATGAAAGGGTGGGAGACAGTGGATGTTTATAAAAAAAGTGGTGTTTTATAGACACAGTAGAGGAGATTCACATATGAACTCAGAGTGATTGTGACAATATGCACAAGACCTGTGGAAATTCAAGTAAGACAAAATCTCTCGCATCAAATATGAATGAACGTGAAATTCTTTCCTTAGCTGAGGAGCTATCAGTCATTGATTACTCTGGGAGAGTTAGTTTTATTCATGGGTGAATGTAAAATGCTCCAGCGTATGGACATATACACAAGCGTATTTTGGCAGAATTTCATGTGACTCCCTGTGTTTTAAAAATGAGGATACAAAATTGGGTAAGTATGGAATAAAGGTGAATACATCAGAAAATAGAATAAGGGAGTAAAAATATCAAATATAATATATAAAATTCTCAAACAATTAATTAAAAACATTTCAAAGGCAAATTTACAGAAGGTATAAATATGCTTACCACGTGAGTTATCAGTTAGTGAATAAAAAATTGAACCTCTCAAGCTGTATAGCTTATGATCAGCTTTATGGATTTGTTGTAAATGAAAAGCACTCCATAAAAACAAATTACATTGATATACTTAAATGTAGTTAGCAGCACTCTACATTAATACAACAGTCCACATTACATTTGCTACACTTCATCAGCATCCATTTTGACCATTGGTATAAATAAGTACAGTTCTTACTCAGTTCATATCATACTGCTGTTATTTCCACATCATCACTAGCTTATTGTATACACTCTGAATTCACTTCTAAAAGATGTATGTTCTAGAAATTTCATTAACGTGTTTTTTTCTGACTGTAACAGTACAGACCAGCGGGACTGTGGTGGTGCACGCCTTTAATCCCAGCAATCAGGAGACACAGGCAGGAGGATCTCTGTTAGTTCAAGGCCAGCCTGGTCTACAGAGTGAGTTCCAGGACAGGCTCCAAAGCTATACAGTGAAACCATGTCCAAAGAAACAAAGAAAGAAAAACCAGACTGTAAGTATTAGATCTCATGAACACACACACACACACACACACACACACACACACACTTCTACTTTCCACACATGTACACACACATACACACCTGTTAGCAAGGTAAAGAAAATTAAAGATTTTTACTGATCGTTTTTATTACAAAGTTCAGCATCACTTTTTAATCTAAGAACATCCTCTCTTGTTATTGGTTATCTAAATTAAGTGCTTGATGGAAAGAAAATTATTTTTTATTTTATTCAACCTCTTACATTTATTAACTGGGCATTTTTCCTACCAAAAAGTATTCTTTAGCCTCATTTCTTCTTCTCAGCATATTAGATTTTTAATTAGTTAGTACTTTGTTTTTTATAATGGAAATTTCATAGGTTATATAATTAGATTTTAAATAACATGAAATTTTTAATAATCATGATTTTCTGAATATTCCACACACATTAACTAATTTAAAATGTCCTCTACATTTCCTCTTCAACCCACCTTTATATCAAAATACATTGTTTGTTAGCTACTTTGTGCAAATCATGGGAAAACAACCAAAACATTAATTACCTGACCTTATTTCATTACGATAAATATTAGATAATGTGACACTATTAATTTGAAATGTTTTACATTACATTACAATGTTTAAACAAATCTGAAACATTATAGCCATCAAATAACAATTCTTCACTGTTTAAAACATGTTGGTAATAATTGATATGTGTATTACTTTTGTGTCAAGGTGACTAAAACAACAGACACAAATAATAAAAAGCAGTTAAGAATTCCTGAGTCCATTGTTAGAAGCTGTACTTCAACATGGCAGGGGAGGTGTTGTAGAACAAAGCTTCTCTAGTCATAGTGGGCAGACAAGGACATATGTGTACTCAAGTGCCCTTTTCCTCCCTTCTTTTATTCCGGCCAGGTTCCCAGTACAGGCTCTGGTGGCATCACATCAAAGTGCATGTCTCTCCTGTCAGTTACTTCCCTCTGATATCACCTCCCAGACAGACTCTCAAGTGTGCCCTATCAGTCTCCTGAAGAATTAAAATAAAAATTAAATATTACAATATACATTTTCCTTAAAATAACCTAGTTTAGTATACTGCATATAGAATGTTTATATCTGTTTCTTGATGAACTGATAGCCATATGAAGTCTAGTATGAAATATGTAGTAAAACTTACTCTTAAGGAGTAGCAAGAAGGCTCTAAGCCTAGGACCAGAGTTCAACCAGAAGAACTCCCATGTCAAGGAGAATACCATCTCCTGAAAGTTGTTCTCTGACTGTAAAACTCATACCATGGCACTTCCAAATCACCCCACTAAAAAAATAAATAAATTTCATTTTAAACATTTAAAATATAAATAAAATTAATGTGTTTTATAGTGCTTCCAAATGAAAGACAAAGAGTTAATATTACTTAACATGTTGTATACCATAGTATTAAAACTGATGTATAATAGCAATGTCTTTTATATAGATGCATATAGAAGTATCCAAATTATAAAAGTGACTTACATTGGTTGCAAGTTATATTCCCAGTCCCAAAATAGACACTTTCAATTGTTTGTTCACTGATACTCACAGTTACTTTAAGATATTCCCCATTACCTGGTGAGTTTGCTTAGCTTCCCAAAGCCTAGTAAATGTAATGACACATTATTAAGTGGTGATTATAGAATTCTAACAAAAACATACTTTGGTTTCATTGGAATTTTATATGGAATCTAGAGAAATTAATATCTTAGTTCACCAACAGTACAGAATTAGTTTCAATCTGTACTGTTATAAAGTCTGTTTTCTTTGAATTCTATTAAAATATTTCTACTTGCACTCATGAAATATAAATGTGTGTCTTTGTTTTGTGTGGTGTTGATTATATGTACACTATATCTATATGAGAACACTACAGACTCTCAAGACCCTCAGAAGATAAACAATGGTTGCTTCTGGAGTCACTGTAGTTATGAGGAAATAAGTATAGTTTTAAGTTACTAAATTAGTGGCAGGTTGTTAACCAGGTAAGTGAAAATGTTACATGAAGAGAAGGATTGTGCCTTTTGATGGAAAGAAGGCAGCATGGGGCAGTATGTGGGGGTCTGATGGGATATGATAATAATGATTACATTGGAAACTTAATGCTACCCAAAGTGTGAGCTACTCTACAGTCTGAACTAACTGTTCTGACCAAAGACAAAGCCAAGAGGAGTTCAGCTTGATGGATTTATTTAGGGAAGTAGAAGTCTTTAAGGGAGAGATGTAGGAGGGTCATCTGTCTATGTGTTACTTTCATTGGTTAATAAAGAA
>LOJH01017917.1:3346-20124 GCA_001685095.1 Ellobius talpinus
AACCCATTTGCATTTAAAAATGTAATTCTGGTGGGTTAAAATAACAAGGGCTAAACTATATGTCACATACATCCTAATATATGACAGAAACTTGGTATGAGAGTATCCTATGCACTAATTCCTAATAGAAATCAGTTAAAATAATTTAACTGATTAATAATAATTAAACCCTGCAAGTTATATATTAAAACCTACCTATATATAAATGTTTCCTGTGATGCAAGCAATTCAGTTTCTGATTTTAGTATGTGTGCTGCCAAAGCCAGCAAAAGGTTTTTATTTAGTATTAGTATTAGCAGCAGCAATAGTAGTATTTGTTTGTTGAGACAGAGACTCTTCATTTATCCCTGGCTATCCTGGAACTCGCTCTGTAGACCAGACTGGCAGCCTCAAACTCACATAGAGGTGCAAGTGTGCCTCTGCCTCTGAGTGCTTGCCTAAATGTGCGGTCATCATGCTTGACTAGGTTTCTAATTCTGTCTGCATGTACATTTGCACACCAGAAGAGGGCATTGGATCCCATGGGGTGACAGTAATAGATGGTTGTGCTCAGGACCTCTAGAAGAGCAGCCAGCCAGTGCTTTTAACTGCTGAGCCATCCCTCCATCCCCAAGGTTTCTAATTTTAATAGTTTCCAATAATTTTTATATTACTAAAAAGGTTAATATTTTAGTCTTTACCTAGTTTTTCCAGATGTATTTTTGACCACTTTCCGGAAAGACTGATTTGCAGTAGATCTTGTTGACAGCGTTCGAGGAGAGGCACGAACAAAGCCAGAAGGTGGGTTTTTAGGAATCTTCTTTACTAGATGAGTTACCCACTTTTTTTGTTCATCCTGAGAACATGCTAACAGCAGCATATCTCTTGCTGATGTTACATCATAACTTACTGCATTAAAAAACAAACAAACCCCACAAAACTTTCATAAAACCATAATACAGTATTTTTAAAAACTATTAAATTCTTAAGTTTTCATGTTCTTAATTTTTAAGATATTATAGTTAATTATCTTTGGACAATATCTTTGCTTCAATTTGGCTAAGACTGAAACTTTTTCTAAAAACCAAAAATATAAAAACCAACAGTCATAAATACAAGAAAAATCAGAACTACAAAAACTGTAACAGTAAAATATGCTTATTTTACATACAGCAAATGTATCTGTAGAAACTATGCCTCCTTAGAGCAGACTGTCCCAGTCTGTGGGAAAGTAAAGAAAGATGAAAACTCTAAGGAAAGTAGTGGGACTCACCCAAAGCTTTTCTTAAAACTTACAGCTTTTTAGTGGTATGCCTATTGGAAAGGGATGACTTGCTTTCAATACCCACTAAAAGCTGAACCACTTTCCACGATAAAAGGCTGCTGCATGGTTCCTCAGGAGCCAAAACACTACACCTTAGGGCCCACCTACAGAATTTGCACCACTGAGTCATCTCACACACTGCATCTCACCTTTGCATGGGGAAATCAAGTCCTCTTTCTTGTCAAGGTGATCCCTGTGGCACTTAACATGGCATCTTCGGCACTCTAGGGCAGGGGGTGGCTTAAAGACATGCCATAGAGGTTTGGCACAGGCCTCACAGTTAGCAGGGAAGTGGTAGAGTGTAGGAATGAATTCATGGCCTTTGTGATTCTGGAAGTTAGTTTTTTCACCTTGTTGAACAGGTTCCATTTCTATATCTTTCCTACATTCACCTTCATTTGCATATAGTATCTACATTTGGGAATGGTAGAGAAAGATTGAAAAAAATCATAATCTGTAAATAAAAATTCTAAATGCAAAAAAACACTGATATCTATTTCACAACACACCAATTACTTAGGTAAAAGAGTCTTTAAAATTATAATGTAACATGTGTACCTGGAATATTTTAGGAATTTCTTCAGTTTCAGCTCTGTATACATCTCCTTGGGTTACAGGTCGGACATGAAACAATTTACTAAAACATAGATAAATGATATAAACCTATTATAAGAATCTCATTGGTAACAAAAGGCACACATTTCACTGAAGAGAACATGTAAGCAGCAAAGAAGCAAACAAAAAGATGTTCAACATCAATAACCATTTGGAATACATATATATACACATATATACATACATACACATGGTGTCACAATATAGCTTTCAAAATTTTAAAAGAAACATAGGGACTGGAGAGAGGGCTTGTATACTGTTCTTCCAGAGAACCAGAGTTTGGTTCATCTGGTGATTCACAATTGCCACTAACTCCAATTCAAGTGGCTTCAAAGGCATCTACATTCATGTGCACACCCACCACATACACATAATTAAAAATAGTAAAAATAGGCTGGGAGGTGGTGGCACACACCTTTAACTGCAGCACTCTGTACGCAGAGACAGGAGGATCTCTGTGAGTTCGAGACCAGTCTGGTCTACAGAGCTAGTTCCAAGACAGCCAGGGCTACACACAGAGAAACCCTGCCTCAAAAAAACAAAAGAATCCCTTCCCCACAATAAACCTTTAAGCATAAAACTATTAGTACCAAATGTTAATGAAAATGTATAGAAGCTGGATCACTCACAAACTGCTGGTAGAAATGCAAGATTACATATGCACTTGAAAAAGATGGCCATTTGTTTTGTGAAACTAAACTCACTCTTATTTTTACCAATCCACTCAAGTTCATTATTCATAACTAATGCTTTAAACAGTTCAAAATATTACCAGAGCTCTCTCAAATTCTAACTAGTGCCATCTCCAAAAACTTAACATAAAAATATCTTATCTATTGTGCATTTTGTGAAATGGTGCATATGCTATGCTAATAAACTTTCTGGAGTTTATTCTCTTCTTCCACATTGTGGATTCCAGGGATCAAACTTAGGTCATCAGACTTGGCAGCAAGCACTTTTACTCACTGAGCTATTTTGACGATCCTTCATTTAGCTTTATGTTATCTATTGAATAGCACTTACCAAACTTCATTTTGAATTTATATTGTTCACTTGAAAATTTTCAACTAGTTGTCTCTAAGTTTCTTATATGTAGAACCTACTTATCTTTACATACATTATATATACACCTCTATGATAATATGGATAATGTACAAGAATGAACACAAAGAAAAAGCACTAAGCTTATTAAGTCTTTAGTATATTACTAAAGAAAGAACAGCTTGTTTATACTATTTAACATAAAACAATGATGGTATCAGTATGTTGATTAAACAATCTTACACTAAAAAAAATTTAATTTTCTGTGGTGAAGTGATTTACCTGTGTGTGCACCGTGAGTGTGCCTGGTGTTTAGGAAAGCCAGAAGAGGCTGTCCAAGCCTTCCATAACTGTAGCTATAGTTGTGCTGTCCATGTGCGTGCTGGGAAACAAACCTGAGTCTTCTACAAGAGCACAAGCACTCAACCTCTGAGGCACTTCTAGAGCCCCCAATTTTATTTTTTGAGATGCTCATAAACCTCAAAAATCACTAAATACTTGAGATAAAAATTTGCTTTTCAAAGCACATAAATCTTGTATACAAGACTTTCCTTCTCACATTCTACTAAGGTTAGACTTTAATTCGTACATGTGCCTGTTTGTGTCAATGTGGGTCCATATACACCACGGTGCATGTGTGAAGTCAGAGGACAACTGCAGAGTGTTGGTCCTCATTGTTCTACCTTCTTTGAGACAGGGTCTCTTTGCCACTGTTTAAGCCATGCTAGCCTGCATACTGGAGATTCTCCTATCTGCCTCCCAACTCCTTATAGTGGTATGCTGGGATTAGAAGCTTGCCCTACTGCATTCTTTTATGTGAGTTCTGATCCTCAGAACTCACATACGTAGGGTAGTGCAGCAAATGCAAATTTTACCCATTGAGTCACCTTGTTTGGAAAAATAGGTAAAACAGTTTAAATAACACAAATGGTCAAGCCATTCTAAAAATAACTCAAAAGTAAATAGTCAAGTGACTATAAAAATTTGTAAAACAACATCAACAACAACAACAACAAAAACCCTAAAAAACAAAAAAAACAAAGGCAACTTACTCTATGTCCAACACCATTGACGGACTGGATTGTTCCTTATCTTGTTCATCATTATAGAACAATATTTTTTTGCTGCTTACCACAACATACTGAAATGACAAAAAGTGAAGAAAAATGAAAAGAGCAACTTAACTTCATTTAAAATGACTAGCATATTTCCCATTTATGTCTACATTATACTGTATTAATTTAAAACCAAGGTTAGTAATAGAGCAATTAACATAAGTTCTATACTTTATAATAAAACATGGAACAAAATATCAATGAGAAGAATTTAGGTATATAGTACCTGTTTCTTCCAGCCATATCTTTTGATATTTCCTCTATTTGGTACAGAAAGCCAACCTTCAATTCTTGACTCTAGGAGAAAAAAAATGGTATACTAGTCAATCTTAAGTTACAAAACCCAAAGAAAAACTACACGTCTGACAGCATGCAGCAACAGGCAATAGAAAACAGCTTAAATGAATAAATGCTATAATTTGTTCTTTCATGCTTCAATCACACAAATGAACTTTAATGGCCAAAGACTGCAGAAATAAATCCCAAGCCACTTTCCCCATAAAATTAACATTTAGTACTCAATTGGAAAGGTATGAAGTAACAATGTCTTTAGGAGCCAGGCATACTGGAATGGATTGCAACTTAAATGGATATGATATACAATATTTTAAACATTATGTAACATTAATAAAAATATTCAGCAAAATAAAAAAGAAAAGAAATGCAGCAAGTTGAACTATTCCGAGCCATGATTTATACAAGAGCAGGCAAAAGTACTGAGGTGTCCTATTACTCACAGAAGACAACAGTAGAAGATAAATAAATAAGGAATGCAGGCAGAATCAACTAGATACAAAGAATAAGAGAAAAGCATTTTATTTGTTTTCTCAGTAAAATATCCTAAAAAATGTTTGAATAAAACACTCAACAATTCATTAAAATTGTTCAGATTTGGTTGGGAGGCACTTAATAGGTTAAGTCTAATTCCAAACCATCTCAAACTAATGAAGTATTATATTATGTCTTTTATGCTTATTCAACCCAATAAACAGAAAAAGAGCACAGAAATTGGTAGGTCAACTGCTAGTATTTATTCCATAAACTGTTGACTATTTATGACCAAAGTCTTTTATGGCAATTGTTGCTGCTATTACATGTTTATTCCTTTTGTAGTGTTATGTATCAAACTCAGGGCAGTGGTCATGCTAGGCAAGTACTCTACCAGAGTTACACCACCAGCTTCTAACTTTTTGAGATAATCTCAGTATACAGCTTAACTGAACTTATTATGTAGCCCAAACTAGTCTTGATTTTGAGATCATCCTGCCTCAGGCTCCTGAGTGCTGAGAAACAGGGTGTGCAGCACCACATCTGATTAAATATAACTAAAATTTATTAGAAGTGTATGGGGAATAAAGATGATTCCTTTAGAGATGGTTATGTCAGGTTGAAGATAAGAAAATGTTTTAAAGTACACTGCTCTAAATGTGATTATGGCTGAAATTACAATCCTAGTAGGAACATTTGTTTATTCTTCACATAAAACTGAAAGCTCAGTCTTACAGTAATAACAACAGTGTTATTAGTGAGCATTTGAGAGCTCATATTCAAGATTTGTATAGTCCTAGAATATAGGATGTCTATTTGTACATACAGTTCTACTGTCATCCTCCACTTAAAAAAAACTATGGCACCAAGGCTTAGGCTTTCCAAAGCCTCCTCTATCTGTATCTGTAAAAACTCCAGGGCTCATACCCAGTGTGTCTTAACTTCTGAGGTTATATATATCTAAAATACAATGTCTATTCTCATAGAATTAAGTTACTGAGTATAATATTCCTTTTGCTTAACATCTCCAAGGTTTTATTTGGGTTAAGTCACCCTCGTGAAAACTGTGGCTCACTAAATGGAATTGCAGTAAGTTAAATTCAAGTTTTTTTCTATTTTTACTTGGCCTTTTCTTTACTACTATTACTATTATTTATTGTCAAGTATGTTTCTCTTAAATAGTTCTTTCAAGTTTTGAGAGAGCAGGGACTGCACACTTGTGCTTGCTTCATAAAGTCTATGGCTTCTGATACATAGAAAACATAGTTGATAATGAATTTATTATTTTGCTATTCTGCCTCTTTTCTAAACTAGTCAAATAACTCTAAATAATGGTTACAATTTAAAAATCAAATAGGCAGTAACTTGGGGAAAAGGTTTTTCATCATGTATTGATCATTCATAAATCTTTTAACTTAGGAAAAGAGAAATACTACTAGGAAAACTTTCCACTCATATGGAAAAAATGGAAGTTTTTATTTTAAAGTATGGTTTAAGGTGTCTAATACTAGTAATTCCTCACTAAAATAAAAGCCCTTGAATCTTTATCTTTATACAAAACAGTAGAGTCTAAAATACCCTTTCCTACCTACTTCAGGGACTTCTCTACATTTGGGTTAAGATCAGGATTACAGATTTAAACATGAACTTGTGCGAGTGTGCATGCATGCACACACATGCACACACACGTGCATGTGCACAAACACACACTGAAGAGATGGTTTCTCAACAGAGAAATGACACTAACTTCTCTATTTCCTCTCCTTATTAATGTATCTAACTAGCTCTAAATGCAGAGCTCCTGAAAACTACAACTGTGACCTAGATGGCAACGTGCAAGTCAAGTGCTGTAAATTCATCTTTCACATCATACACAGAAGTTAGGTTCTTTAGAGAGAAACTCAGAACTTACTTACACTAGATTTTCATCAACAATTTGCCACAAAAGTACAAAACTAACTTGGACTTTATACAATGTATTTATACAGCAATTTTAACTAAAAAAAAGTCTGTAGTATTGCAACATCAACAACTGACTCTAATCCAAATAACAGGCTGAGCCCAATTGGATGTAAATTAATAGCTAGCACAGGCAATTTAAATATCAAGGCCAATCTTTTAAGTTTACTTTAATACATTGCATACAATTTAATAGAGGTAGAGAACTGCTGTGCAGTGTTTCAGTTCTATTCTCCATACTCATTGTGCCGGATCACAATCTGCTGGAGAACTTCAGGGATCTTTAGAGGTCAGAAGTTAGGTCTAACTGATGACAAAGTACCCATGGAAAGTGTTATAGAGGCCAAGGACTGGACAGCTGAGAAATGTTATAGTTTCTATATAAATAATGTTTCAGAAAAATAATGAGATAGTTACTTTATTTATAGAACCGTTTATAAAGTCATATCACTGAACTAAAAATATAGTTTGTACTTAACAATCTATTCAAAGTCCTTTTATAATATGCGAATTCATTTACTAATTTTAAAAATGATTTATTTATGTATATGGGCGTTTTGTCTGTATGTACACCTGCACATCAGGAGGCATCAGATTTCATAGGATTACAATTACAGAAGGTTGTGAGTCACCATGTGGTTGCTGGGAATTGAACTCAGGATCTCTGGAAAAGCAGCCAGTGTTTTTAACTGCTGAGCCATCTTTCCGGTCTCCACTACTAAACTGAAGTAAAATTAAAATTTTAGTCCTCTTCAAGATCTATTCTAGACAAGTGAATGATATGCAACTTATATTAAGGATAAAATACTTTGTAAAACCTTACTTCTTATTTGTCAAAAATATTTTTAAGCATGTATCTACTGCATGGTTAATTTAATATGAATTTTTAACTGAGGATAAAAACTACCTAATGCAGGAGGAAAAGTAATTTACATTTTTTATGTATATGAGTTTTTCCTGTTTATATGTAAATCCATTATACATGTGCAGTGCCAGGAGACCAGAAAAGGGCATAAAGTCCCCTGGAACCACCATAAAAATGCTCTGAATGGAACCCAAGAGCTAGTGACCACGTAGTCATCTCTCCAGACCTAAGTTGCTTTTGGTCATGATTTTTTTATCACACCAATAAAAACTTTAAGACAACAGTCAAAAGCCTCTAAAAGTCACACACACACACACAAAATGCACCTAAGTAAACAACCATCACATGTCTTGGTTATTAAAAACAATTCCTTTTAAAGAGTCAGGAACAAAATGATGAAATAAATAATGAAAAATATTTCCATGACATGTGAGCAAACCTGGATGACAGAACAAACAGAATTCTTACCTGGAAGATTTCCATCAGTTTCATCAGCACTAGGAACACTAGCTGAATCTGAAAGGTCCAAAAGTTTTGCACGCAACTGCTCAATATCACTCTCTTTGCTAGCCAGCTGCATCTGAAGTTCATTTCTGTGTGTACATTCTTCTACCAATTGCTATTTTTAAAAAATATCAAAATAAAACAGAATCAAATAACTTCAACATTAATAATTGGAATGTAAATGGGTAATTAAATTACAAGTGTGAAATATGTTGTACACCATGAACGTTTATTACTATGGTTGGGTTTTCTTTTGGAAACAGTCAGCCAGGCCCAGAACTTCTTAATTCAAGTAGGTTTTTTGCCTGCTCCAAGTATCTGAGACAGGAGTATGCTATTAGTACTGTGACAACCACCACAGATGAAGCTCTGCAAAAACTAGGTTCTTTAACCACCCCCCTTTTAAATATGTATATGAATGCTTTACCTACAAGCATGTGTACCATGTGTGTGCCTGCTGAATTCCCTGAAATTGGGGTTACAGATGATTGTGAGCTACTGTATGGGTGCTGGGATCAAACCCATGTCTTCTGCAAGCGCAACAAATACTCTTAACCATAGAGACATCTCTCCAGCTCCTTACCTTACTTTGTTAAGAAAATTTTCCAGCTAAGACCTTAAGTAATTTTGGAGAGGGTGCCTCAACTGGCCTTCCCTGTAATCAGATTGATGACGACCCTAATTGTCATCACAGAACCTTCACCCAGCAACTGATGGAGGCAGATGCAGAGCTCCACAGCTAAGCACTGGGCTGAGCTACCAAAGTCCAGTAGAAGAGAGGGAAGGAGCAATAAGTAATATGAGCAAAAGGGTGAAGACCATGATGCGGAAACCCACAGAAACAGCTGACCAGAGCTAATGGTAGCTCACTGACTCTGGACTGACAGAGGGGAAACTACATAAAACCAAACTAGGCTCAATGAATGTGGATGACAGTTGTGTGGCTGGGGCAATCTGTGGGGCCACTGGCAGTGGGACCAGGATTTATCACTAGTGCTAGAGCTGGCTTTTTGGAGCCCATTTTCTTTAGAGGGATACCTTGCTCAGCCTAGATATAGGGGGGATGGCCTTGGTCCTGCCTCAAAGTGATGTGGCAGACTCCACTGACTCTCAATGGGAGGCCTTACCCTTCTCTGAGGAGTGGATGGGGGAGGGGTGGGGAGAAGGTGTAGAGAGCAGGAGGGAGGACAGGAGGGGAGGGAGTGGGAACTGGGATTGTTATTTAAAATAAGAAAAGACTGTTTTAAAAAAGGAATTTTTTTCTTTCTTTTTAAATATAAGGTAGGAAAAAATACTTAAAATGCCAGTAAATTATTTTCTGGCTACAAATAAATTAATCTTAAAAGTATAGAAAACTCAGGGTAACAAAATGACAGACTCAAATCTTGAGTGTAATTGAGTCTTGCTACCATTTTACATTCACAACTTTATGTTACTGATATGTCAAGAAGTGTAAAATATTACTGGCATATTTTGATTTTAGAAAAGGAGAAACTTAGAAAAATAATCTACTTATAACAAGAACCTCTAACCTAAGCATAACCAATTTAACAGCCATATCTCAAACTTTCACACGAGTAAGTCTACTTTAAGCAAGACAAGTAACACATATTAACACACTGAGGAGATGATCTCTATATGCATGCGCACATACACAGACCTTACCGCTTGCATGTCGTTCAGCTCCTTCTGGTGTTTCACAACCATTTGGTTAAATTTCTCTCTTTCTTGGTTAAGTTCCAGTTGTAGCTTCCTATTTTCCTTTTCTTTTTTTCTCAAATCTTGTGTATTGGCTTTTGTTCTATCAATTTTGAAATCTTTGCGATTCATTATTTCTGCCAATTTGTTAACTGCCTGTTCAAACATTAAAATAGAATTTGTGAGGATATATTTACTGTACACATTCAATTTTAATGTCTATTAAAAATGTATTGGTTTTCAAAGTCATGCAGATTTTTTTTCTTGGTCTCTGTGTGTAAACTTATGTTTCTACGAACAGACTAACCATGAATGGTGGTTCAGATAATTAACACTGTTTCCTTTAGTCCAATGTGATAAATCAGGCTTGCAAAAAGAAAACTTGATTGTTTAACAATACTGTAGTATATTACTGCACACAAGATATAAAGAAAGAAATATGTTCCAAATATCGTAGATGGTAAAGGAGGCAAACATATAAACTATACAGTACAGAGATAAATGCAATGGTGCTATCCAGACAGTACTCCTATAAAGATACCCCAGAGAAAAGGTCCCTAGAATGACTGTATATGTACCACATATGTTTCCTTCCTTCCTTCTTATTTATTTACTTACTTACCTACTTATAAGTCTCATTATACAGCTGGCTGACCTGGAACTCAATACATACACCATATTGACCTCAAACTCAGAGAGCTCCACTTGCCTCTTCATGAGTGCTGAGATTAAAGGTGTGCACCACTGCACTCAGTTCCATATGTTTCTTAAGAGAGTTAGGAGATAGATAAATGATGAAAACATATGGAGGAGTGAAGGCAGGGATAGTACTCTAAGTACAGGGTAAAAGGCCAGAGAGAAATTACATTTCTTTGGACAAGTAGGAAAGCAAGGTAACCAAACATCTGATTAGGTCATAGAGAAACTCCTTTTCTTTGGTCATGGCCTGTGTGTGTGTGTGTGTGCGTGTGTGTGTGTGTGTGCACGCATGCTCACATGTGTATAAATGTGTCCAGAGGCCACAGGTTGACATTTGGTATCTTTTTCAATAGCTCCCTACCTTATTAATATTACTGAAGATTTATTTTTACTTTATGTGTATGTTTATTTACTTCTATGTATATATGCATGCATGCATACTATATGAATGCATAAGACTCAGAAGTCAGAAGTCATGGTGTTTTTTCTATAGGAACATAAAAAAGTAAAATGATAGCCCCCCATCAAGATAGAAAAAGCCCTAATTTAGCCCTTATCCACATTGATTAGGTTCCCTTTAGGATGAGACACCCCTGAGTAATTTTATGCATATTTAGATTTTAATAATAAATCAAAACATTTACTTTAAAAATAAATTCAGAAACAAAGAATGTGAAAAGCCATTGTAATAACATATTCCTCAAAGGCAACCTTCACTAAGGACTTCTGCATTTATTTCAGTCTTCTGGGTATATATCACCTTCTCAGGCTTCCTATGTAGAAAAATGGAATGAATGGACTTGACCAACCTAAATATTATGTCTAATTTAAATCTCAGAATATATGACTGTCAAAAAGATGACTAATTATTTTTTAATTAGAAAAGCAGATTATTTCACATATGCATGTGTTTCTATGTGTGAATATGAATGTGGGCATGCATGCAGAGGTCCTCTGGAGCTGGAGTTACAGATGGGTATAAGCCTCCCTATGTGGATGCTATAAACTGAACCCAGGTCTTCCACAAGAGCAGTAAGAACTTTGAAGCACTAAGATGTTTCTTCAGCTCTTGTTTAATTTCTGTTTCTGGGCTTATTATTAAGGTTAAATATTTTTCCAATGTTTGCTAGACAATGTTTTTCTTATTGTATTGGTTTTCTTATTTATAAATATTAATGCTGGCAAGTATTCTCTTCAGTTTGTTTTATTTAAATTTTTGTTGCTAGGTCCTCCACAGACATACAAACATTTATGTAAAAAATGTGCATCTTCTTGTTCATAGTCTGTTTTGTACTAAAAGTGAAATCTGCATTTGAGAGATTTTAAAACATCAGTCAAGCACATTTAAAAAAGCTTATTTTAGTTGTAACATAAAAGACTGATAAGAAAGAAAGTAAGGCAGCCAGGCATTGGTGGTATATGCCTTTAATCCCAGCACTTGGGAGGCAGAAACGGGTGGATCTTGAGTTTGAGGCCAGCCTCGTCTACAGAATAAGTTCCAGGACAGTCAGGGCTGTTACACAGAGAAACCCTGTCTTAAAACACCCAAAACAAACCAAAACAAACAAAAACTGACCTAGATATATAATCAAATGTAAAACAATTGATTTTTTTTAAACCATTCCTACAGGTTCTTATTACCAAACTACCTCTCTGGCTTTCAATCTAATATATCTTTTCTTTCATGTTTCCTATTGTCAATAATAGGTTTTCAATACAAACTACATCACGTTCTTCCTTTCTTGCTGGGCGATGGTACACTTGGGAGGTAGAGGCAGGTGGATCTCTGTGAGTCAAGGCCAGAGTGAACTCTAGGACACAGAGAAATCCTGTCTTGAAATCCTGTCTTGAAAAAGAATAAAAACAAACAAACAAATAAAAAACCCAAAACAAAATTTTTCTTTCTTGGGACGCTGTGATAGAAGTCAAAGCCTCATGCACACTAAGCAACTGCCCTACTATAATTTCACTTACTAGTGAAATTACTAGACAAGCTAATTTTCTTAACTAAAATCCTACATCTCATGCTAAGTCTTCTATATTTAAACAGGATTCACTTTATTTGTTCTAATGAAAAGCTAAACCCTATGACCTTCATTTTGTAAGAGCATGCATAAAGAACAATTATTAGTTTTCTGATTTTACCATATTCAAGTGCAAATCAATGGGAAGGGCTGATGGCACATGTACCTGCGTTTTAAGTGTCCGTTCAGTACTGATATTCTTTTCAAAGGCAGCCTTAAGATTATTTATCTCTTCCTCCTTCTTCAGCTTATATTCTGCCAATAAATTATGTAAAACATTATTGCATAGCATTAAGTAATTTCATCTGTATTCCAAACTAGCAATGTCCTCAATTACTGAAATTACTATGCACTATCATACAGTAACACACAGTACCTTTCAATAATTTCATTAAGGTACTGCTTAATTTTGTTTTAAATACAGGTAAGCCCAAGATGCCTGTGAACTTATAATTCTCTTGTATCCACCTCGCAAGAGTTGGGATTGCATGAATTTGCTCATTGTCCAGCTCATTGATATAATTCTTATGGCTACACAAGTTAGTTAACACCCGAAAACAAGTATTTAAAAACCCATTGAAAAACATAACTAAAGATTAATCTCAGAATTAGCTTTACATATTTTTTTTCTTTTTTGACATGGTCTCAATCAGGCGGCCTTGAAACTCACAGTCTGCCTCTGCCTCCTGAGTGCAAGAATTAATTAAAGGTGTATACCGTCATGAATGGCTACATTGCTTTTCTTTTTTCTTAAAAAAGGTGTGTGTTTACACACACATGCACTCTAATATGGAACATTTGAAGGCACCAGAGAGGCCAGAAGAGGGAATCAGATTCCCTGGAGTTGGAGTTACCAGGGGGTTGTGAGCTGCCTAATGTAGGTGCTGGGAATCAAACTTAGATCTTCTCTAAGAACAGCAAGCTATCTCTCCAGCCCTCATAATATAGATTAAAAAATATTTTTTAAAGTTAATTATCACAACCTCTATGTATTATGAGTGTTCTGTCTGCACATGTGTCCCACGTGTATGCCTGGTGCCCTCAGAAGCCATAAAAAGCCATGGGATCTTTGGAAGCGGGAGTTACAGATGACTGTGAACCACTACAGTGCTGGGAAGTGAACCTGGGTCTTCTGCAGGAGCAGCAAGTTCTCCTAATTGCCAAGCCCTCTCTCCAGCCACAAACTGTTACTTGTTAAGGAAACTCTATACCTTCTTCTGCTGTCCTCATCCTTTCATTTAGCTCTTCATTTTCTTTTCTTAGTATTTCCATGTCTTTGGTTAGCATGGTGTTTGTTTCTTCAAGCTAAACAAAGCAGACAGAGTTAAGCTGCAGATCTGTTTTCACCCTTGAAGCTAAAAATGTTTAATACTTAACATCTATAGGCAAAGCAGGTCAAACATTGTTTAACTGTAGAAAATGCCTAGTTTCCAGTTTATGTGTGTGCGTGAGCCAGGAATGGTGGTGTAAACCTTTAATCCTAGCACACAGGAGGAGAATATTGGATTTCTGAGTTCAACCCCAGCCTGGTCTATAGAGTGAGTTTCAGGACTACACAGCCAGAAATATACAGAAAAACAAAAAAACCCAAACAAACAAGAAAGTAAAAGTGAGTACATAATTGCTATGAATGTTTTAGGAACAATTACCTTCCAAAAATGATATGTGTATACATGTATATATTTATTTATATGTATTAAACACAAAAAGTCAAAAAGTATATTATAAAAAGAACTAACTAGATAACAGACTAGGAAATTCGAACTTATTTCTAGTTCTGCTACTAATCTATGTGACCCTGGGGCAGGTCATCCTCCTGTGTCTCAGCTGTCTCAACTGAAGATGATGAAAATATTACATCCAGCAATGTCTATTCCAGGTATACTGTTTTCCATTAATCGTAATAATAATTGCACAGAAAGAGCAATATTTATGCCCTCCCCCTCCTTTGGTTGGGTGAGGGAGGAAGTGGGGAGAAGGTTGAGATTCAGATCTAGTAATGTAGTGCAGTTTGGCCTGGAGCTATGTAATTAGGGCTGATATTAGACTTACTGCTTAATCACTAAGTGCTGGGATTATAAACCATACGCTACCATGCTTGGTTTATCTCTCTCTCTCTCTCTCTCTCTCTCTCTCTGTGTGTGTGTATGTGTACTTGCTAGAGCACATGCATAAAAAACTCAGAGTAGGGCATGGGATATCCATACGTTATCATCCTCTCCATCTCCTTAAGGCATTGAGGCAGGATCTCTTATTCAACTGGAAAGTTGCTATGTTGGCTAGTCTGGCAGCCAGAAAGCTCTCAGGATCTGCTTGTCTCTATTCCCAATGCTGGGATTATAGAAAAGGGTAGCCATATCCATGTTTGTATATGGGTGTCAAGAGATAGCATTAATTCTCTAAGCCTCAGATTTGCCAAAATCACATAACTTCTAAGAGTCAAAGCCAGACATGATACATCACTTTACTTGTTAACACACAAATAAATGCTTTTGTAACTCTCATTTATCCAGAATTACTATATAGTCTACAGTACGAACCTTAAGAATAGGGAATTTGTAGGACTGGTTTTGATCACAATGGACTATCAACAATGAGTTTCTTACCCCAGAATAGTTACTCGAATTTCAAAGAAATCTAGTTCATAAGATCACTCTTAACATAGTAGGAGAATAAATAATGAGGTTAGGCTAAGCATTTCCTCACATAAAATTTATCTACAGTAAGAAAAAAAGGCCCAGTGCATTGAATAAGATTTTCTATCATTATCAACCGTTTTAGATCAAATAAACACAAGTGCAGAATGGTCACTCCATATAAGATGCATAAGTAAATATACATGCATGTATACCCTGATACTTCAATATGCATTTTGACTTAAATCAATTTCAGTCAGATATTCACCTATTACTTACCCGACTAACAGTGTGATCTTTATCTGTAATCTCTTGTCTATTTCTTGAAGCAGCTTTCTTGCTTTCTTGAGTCAACTCAAAATACTGTTCTTCCAGAATTCCTCGAGCCAATTGCTCAGACTCAGCTTTTGTTTCTGCTAGATCCAACTGAGTAGAAAGAGTTTCTCTGCAACAGTTTTAAGAAACGAAAAAAAAATAAATTCAGTTCATTCTCCTTACTTGATCACATAAACGACAACAATTATCTTGCTAGATATGGTGGCCTACATCTGTATTCTTTCTCCTTTCTTCCCCCAAGACAGGGTTTCTCTGTGTAGTCCTGGCTGTCCTTTAACTCTGAGATCTGCCTACCTCTGCCTCCAAGTGCTGGAATTAAAGGTGTGTGTGTTACCATCAACCAGCCTACATGTGTTATTCTAACAGGTAAAATCTTAAGGCCAGCCTGGACTACACAGTGAGATTCTCTCTGTAAACAACAGACCAAAAAGCACACACACATAAAAAAAAAAACTCCACACAATTTTCTCTAAATGACAGAACCAAGGATTTTACTTCTTAAAATAAATCCACTACAAAATTTTTATGAAAGTAATGACTTTAATTTGTTAAGCAATTTACTTTTAGAAAAAATAAAAGACTTTCCTGTGGGTCTGGACTATAAGACGGTGAGTCAATAGAGGTCAGATTCAAGACACTTAATCCACATCACTAGTCATCCCTGTATCTACTGGGTGGGGACTCTGGGCAAGTTCCTTACACTTTCATTATAAACTGAGAGGATTAAACCAAGTTATCTCATAAATAAATCAATGAGATTAGGAAAACACAGATACAGACCACCGTAAACTACCTGCAAACATCAGAAAGAGCACTTTGAAGTTGTTCAGAACTGCCTGAGTGTGGTGGTCATGTATACAGTTCTACCATTAGGGAGGTGGAGGAATCAGATTTGATTAAAGCCAGCCTTGGGTACAAGAGATTCTGTCTCAAAAACTACCTTTTCAGAATTGACATTTACACTGGAACCATATTACTTTAATTTTTCTGTTTGTCCGAAAGTTTCTTTCTTAGATAAGCCATCTTGGTCATGTGTATATTTCCTTGATTTTTGTAGGTTCTTGGTAAATTTGGGTAATGAACTATCCCTAAACTTGACCACCACTACCTTTCTTTTTTTTTGCTTAAAAAATTATTTATACAAATATATATAAAACACTATACATCTATATCTATCTATCTATCTATCTATCTATCTATCTATCTATCTATCTA
>LOJH01017918.1:10855-22694 GCA_001685095.1 Ellobius talpinus
GATAGATAGATAGATAGATAGATAGATAGATAGATAGATAGATAGATGTGTGAGTGGATGGATGCATGAATGGATGGATGGATGGATGGATGGATGATAAATAGAGCCATTGATAGATGAAAACACAAATATGTATGTCGATGGATGGAGAGCTAGCTAACTAGATGTATGAACAGAGAGAAGAATGATGGATGGATGGATGGATAGATGATTAATCGAAAAATAGGTGTTTTGATGGATGATAGATGGATGGTTGATTGATGGGAATGAGCCTAGTTATTTCTCCATTTATGTACATTTATAATACATGAAAAGAAACACATTTGATATTAATCACAGTTATATTTAAGAGCTGGAAATTTTGAATTATTATTTAATGTGTCCCATGTTCTAGCCAATTTAAAACATAATACTTACATACTCTTTTTGCTTTATAATTCCAAATGAAGTTAATTTAGCAACAGCTGCCTGAGCTCAAACACAACTGATCCTCATTTCTCTAGTCTTAATTTCTTTCTTTTCTTGTTTAGGTTGACTTGAACAGTGATAGAAAGGCTGTTATTTCTCTGGTAAGGATTAAGAATAATGAAAAAGGAGCAAAACTCACAGACAAATGCCAACAGAACTCAAATAGAACTCATGCAGAGCAGACATGAAATAATTCCTCAATCAATCATGGATGTTTCAGTCAGATGACTGGATGACTTTTGTTACACCTCATGGCTTACACAGGAAACAATACAACACTGAATTTTGAAAACAACTGTTCATTTGTAAAGTTTATAAAACTGATCTGGGACATATTTACTCTTTAGGATTCTCCCTCCTACTCTCCATCCCCCTACCCTCTACACTATTACTTTCCCTGTTTTTTTCTGTCCCTCCTCTTCCTTCTCTTCTTCCTCCTCTCTCCATCTTCCTCATCTTTCTTTCCCCCCTTATATTACTCCATATTAACATTCTTTTCATTGTACAGCACATTTGTTTCCTCCTTTGTTTTGTTACCTGAGTTAACATTTAGACTTCAGTGGTAGTAAGAACAAAGACCCCACCAAGGATGAGCACACCCTAATTCCCAAGATCTCTGACTGTGTTACCTTTTATGATAGAAGAGCATTTGGGCTGTGGCAGCATTCAGATTGTCAATGGGGTGGCTTTAAATCACAGGAATTGTCCTGGATGACCTCTGTAAGCCAGTGTAGAAATAACAAGGGTCCTCAAATTGGATTATGGAAGTGTCCAGTTATTTCTACAGTGTTAATATTATGTTGTCTCAGTCCATTACATTTCTGTAAATGTATGCTGGTGGTGGAGAATACTTTAGTCTAGAAAGCACAGTGTAGGCATTGCTTCCTTATTGAGTCATTACCTGAACATGCCCCACCCACTGGCCTGGTCTGGGCAACTTCTTGGAGCTTGCAGGCTCTCATCCTACTCTGAGCTCATTTCTAGTTTCATGTAGTGGTTAGAGAGAGCCTGAGAACATAGACAGCTTCACCCATGTGAAGCTCTGTCTTTAATTTTTTGGCTAATACACAACTTCATGGGTGTTGGAGAATACATGGTCTATGACTATTGGTTCTGTTTTCTAAATCAGGACTGAACTACTACATATAAATGTACTATAGTTTGTCCACATTTGCCTGGTGTCTTCTAGTAGTTAGACTGTTTGGCTTACCATGTTGCAAGTATTGTTATATATGTGATGTGATGTCTGTGAATGTGTGTGGTTGCTTGTATGTGGGGATTCATGGATGCACGTACATTCATGCCTTTGGAGGGCAGAGGTTAACCTAGGATGTCATGTCTCAGAAGCTGTCCAGTATTTTTATGAGAATGATATCTCAATGAAAACTAGGGCTCACTGATCTGGCTATCTGGTCTGTTTTCATTATAAGTGCTTGCTGCCATGCCTGATCTGGCTGTTTTATTTGTTTATTACATGGACTGAGGATCGAACTCAGGTCCTCGGGCTTATGCTGCTAATACTTTACCAAGAGTTCTATCTCCCAGCCCTTGCTATACATCTTGTATGAATTAATTTCATAAAACATTTGCAACAAGTGTGAGGTCCTGTAACCAAACTATTACCATCCACACTATCCATGTTTTATTTACTGGGAAACTAAAATAAAACTCAGAGAATTTGGCAAATTGTGTGCAGGTTTCAAGATGGTGTGCTTTACTGTCTTGTTCTAACCTTGGCAGTCTGCCTCTTGAGTCTGAGCACTTAATCAGCACCATCTGACAGCTCTTCAATATGTCCATATAAAAAAGTCCACCTTCATAAATCACCTGTGATTCAGGAAGAGGAGGCTTTCGCTAAAAATGTTAAGGCTATCATCCCCCAAATGACGGGTCCAGCCCAGGGAGTGGATGAGTGCCGAAATTTTGTCATTGCAAGGTAGAGCTATTTCAGAATTGCCTCCAGCCCAGGATTTTATGGGACAGTTTCCCCCTGCAGGAGATGCATGGGTCTGTTAATGAAGACAAACAGTCCTGCCATACAGAGCACTCAAGTTCTCACTGAGTAGAGTCCAAGAGTTCACTGTGCTCAGTCTGAAGATGAGTCTCGGGGCTTCCAGAGGGATGCTGATTCGTTATGGTTATACTAGAAATAGAGAGATTCACAGAATAGCTGCAATGGGGCCTGTACTCTTTCAGACCGATGCTCACTTCAGGGACCAGGCACCCATACCTCAGATGCATGGAATTTGAGGGGTGACAAGGTCAAACACACCCCACAGTGGAGCCTAGGCTTAAGGTCTCACTTGGGCTTTGTTAGGGTTAATGACTAACTGAGAAAGAAGGGTAAAACAGAAATGGAGGTTTGTGTCCTGCATGCAATACTGTGTCTTTGGAGGCTTTTTGTAGGGCATCCGAGCTGAAGTTATACCTACATTCATTGTCTTTTAATTTAATTTTATTTTTGTAACAACACCAAGCATGAGATCTACTCCCTTATCAAATTTTTAAGTGTGCAGTGTGTTATTGTTGATTACAGGTATAATGCTGCAGGGAGGGTCTCCGGAGCTTATTCATCTTGCTTAAGTGAGGCTTTATGCCTAGTGATTAGCAATTCCCCATTACTCGCTCCCCCTAACCCCTGGCAGCCATCATTCTCCTCTTTGCTTTCATTAACTTGATGACTGTAGGCACTCTGAATAGGTGAAATCATGCAGCATTTGTTTTTCTTGTTACTGAAAGACAATCTAAGCCCCTGAGAGGTGACATGACATTTTCAAATTTGACACAACCAAAATCATAGCCCAGAAATCTTGATTCCAGTCTAGTGCTCCTGTGGGTAAATGTAACTAACGTCTCTCATTTAGAAAAGACTTGCAAGTGCTTGTTGCACTGAAGCAAAATAGAAATGACATGATTTTATTTTTCAGTCACTAGGGGACTAAAAATGTTTAGTTATCGTCTAAACATTTAATGATGTTTTTAAATATACTACATATGAAATTATTAAAATAAAAATGTATACCATCTAAATATAGATATGGAATTTATTGAAATGTTAGGAATCTAACATTATAGACTAATATTGTTCAGTTGGATCTCAATGCTTGAGATGTTGATTCTTTGTTTTCCTAAGGGAGGAAAGTAGTTCCTGCATCATGGTAAAGAGTAAGACATTATCAGACCTGTGTATTAATTTTTTATGTTAATACAGTAAGAGTGACTGAACAGGTAAGAGAATAATTAACTAATGAATACTATATCTGATTAAGTAAACAATTAGTTTATGTCATATACAAAGTAGCCATTCTGTATATGGGTAATACTATTTGAGTATCAAATATGTACAAAGCATCATTGTAAGATTTGTCTAAACATCACGTCAACCCCATACTACGTATATAAATATTGACTAACTCTGATAATGTTACAGAGAAAAGCTATCCAAACTTACCTTGGCCCAAATCATGTGTTCTCGTTTTTAAAATTATTCTTTATATTTGAGAATGTCATACAGGTATTCAATGATAGGAGACCATATCATTTCTTACTGCCCCTCTAAATATCCCATATACCTCCAATACACCCCCTCCCAACTTCATGTGTTTTGTTTCGACAACCTATTAAATCCAGTTAGTGCCGTTCATATATACATGCGTGTCAGACCATCCACCAGAGCATGGGAAACCTACTAATGACCACATCCTCATAAAAGGATGATTATTCCCTCTGCGGCAATTATCCACTGCCAATAGCTCCTCAGTTTGGCTAGGGCCTAAAAATAGTCTTCTTTATCTCTTTTGGGATTTGGGGCTGGTTTGATCTTGTGCAAAGCAAATGCAACTGGTTTGTGAGTGCAATAGTTATATAATGTCTGATAAGACATTTCACAGTGCCCAACCCATTCTCTGGCTTATATTCTATGGCTTCCTCTTCTACAACATCGCCTAAGCCTTGGTGGTGTTGAGTTAATGTAGATGTCCATTTAGGATGTGTCTTTTTATCTATTTTGAGTTTTGTTGTGAAATAGTGGGCTTCCAGATGGCTTTTTATGCTCCTTTCTTTTGGGGGTAGTCCTTCATTTCACCCCCTGAATTATCCCATACTTCCATAATCCACTGCTTAGGCCATTCTGTACTAAGTTTCCCACCTTACTTTGTTTAACCTACTATCCACCTCATAACATGAATCCAAATAAGGGTCCCTTTCTAGTTTCTTAGCTTCTATTTGTGTCCCAAGTTGAAAACAAAACTAAAGATTTGAAGCTGGGATCCACACGAGAGAGAAAACACTGTGTTTATCCCTCTGAGCATCTATTACCTTGGTCAATATTAATTCTTTCAGTCCCATCTACTTAGCAGGAAAATCCCATGATCTAATATTTCACTGAAGCAGGACACTATCCCCCTGTCTATATGTACCGCATGTTTCTAACCATTCACTTGCTTCTGGACACTGGAGTTGAGCCATTTCCCAGATGCTGGCAGTGAGGGCCAGGTTGGTGGAAAAGTTTGGGTTGTGGTTGTGACCTAGGGACACCTTACCTGTGAGAACTAGGACCCTGAGTCAAATTCTGTGTTCTTTGTACCACGTCGCATGAAGTCTTCCTACACTAAATAACAGGCAGGTGGCCTGGTTATAGAAATATAAATCCTTTCTCTAAGCCTTCTCCAGACCCACCAAAGGCAGAGGGAGGGAGAGAATGCTAATAAAACAGTTCAGACTCTCAGAATAGGCTCAAAAGATGAACTTTGCTGGCTGGTTATGCAGATTCTGCCCTGGCCTCTTCACTTTAAACCTTCACACACCCAGCCAGACCTTATTTTTGAGGGACAGAAAATGACTTTAAAAGGATGCTCAAGTCTCTTTCCTAATTCTTAACTGTAAGAAAATTAAGCATGTAAAAATAAGGAGACCAGTCTGTGTACATTTAATGCTTGAAATTCTTTTGGACTTCTTTTTTTATTTTTTATGTATTAATTCAGCCATTTTTTGCCACATAAATTATGAGAATTTACTTTCTACTTTGGATCATACTTGAAGACTGTGCTTTTTGGATTTTTGCGCAAATGGTTCGAGTTGGAGCCATTGTGGTGTCTTTTGTGTTGGTCTTAACAGTCTTCGCTTACGGGAAAGATAAACACTTTCGTCTTTTAATCACTCTTCCCACACTCCGAACATGTTCCCTGCTGTATGTTCCGGGCTCATCACGTATGTTTTCTATCTCAGTTCTAGAATCAGTCATTTCTCTGAGGAGCCTCTGTTCCTGTTATCAAAAAAATGGTATCTAAAACCCATGGATTGAATACTCTGTGTTTTCCTTTCTATGGGATATTGTTGATTCTAGTCCCTCTCAACAAACAAAACTAGCAGTATGCAAATGTTTATGTTCATATACGCATCAGAAATCTGAAATGCAGAGAGGAAGAGCTTTCTCTGTGGTTAGGGCAGGTATTGTTATTCAGGAGGACTCAAGCTCCATTCTCAGCCACATATTGGGCAGCTCCCAGTCACCTGTAACTCCAGCTCAAGGGCTCTGATATCATCCTCTGGCCTCCATGAGCACCTGCACTCACAAGCACATGCCTACACAAAGACCCACACTCATACAGACTCCAAATATTTTTAAAAGAAATCAATACTAAAACTTTAATAGTATGTTATTATATATGTTAACATACCAATATGTTAATATCTTAAATAATGTACGGAAACATCTCGACAGTGATTTCTTTATCTAAGTGTGAGTGTTGGGGGGCATGTTTCTGTTGATGGGGACGTGTAATTACTAGCTTTTTCCTAGTTCTCTTTGCTTCCTTATTTAACAGTCCCCTGTGGTAGTGCGCAGTGATAGAGAGAATGTTTCAGCTTGCTTACTTTTTCTTGTGTAATATACGTTCTTTATTTTTGACTAAGGCCCTTGCTTGGATAGCTTCCTTTCATGACCTTTGATATGATGTGCCTTCATATCCTTTTCAGAATAGTTATTTGCTTGGGTGTCCCCTGACATTCTTCGAACTCCAACTTTTAAGTTTGATTGAACTGGAAAAACAATCAAAAGAGAGGAATTAAATTTTAAGTGCCAAAATAATTTTTTTGATGTTGAGAAAATGGTAGCCTTACCCATGTTTATTGTGAACTATTTTATAGAGTTTCCTTTAAAAGTGAAAAGCTATGAGAATTTTGGCTTGAGATTTACCTTAAAACACACACACACACACACATACACACACACAAAACCCAAAGTACCTGCAAAGGTTATGAGCTTTCCATATTGCTTTCAATCTAGAGACCTGCAGCCTTGAATATGTATTCTCATGAGACAAGCTCAGAGATGAAGACTTCAAGCACCGGAGTGACATTTGCCTCAGTTCGCTGGATGCGGACAGAGCTGTTCCAATATTCATGAGTCAAAGTTACATTGAAAAGGATATTTCTACAGAAAAAGCACAGCATAGGATTCTAGCTGCACCAAACTACCGAAGTCATTCACATTCAATAAAGCCCAGTTGTGTTGTGTTTTGTGAGTGAGGATAACATGAAGCTTTTTATAAGTGACATTTTTGATGTACTTGAAGAAAATAAATGTTTCATGCCACCAAGGCGTACAAACTAAGGAGAGCGAATTTCTAAAGCAGCCTTTTAAAAAGAGTTCAAATTTGCTGTTGCCAAAAAGTCCATACTATTTATGCAGGTAGAGTCCCCAGATTTACTTTTGGGGAAGGTAATTTAATATCAAAGGTCTATTTGCTGTAAGAGTTCCAATTATTTCAAGACGTGGCAGAAATGCATGTTCCAGCTATCATGTCATGAGCATCCTGAAGCAAGTGGGAGAGAAGGCCCCATGTGCTTGCGCTCTTGATGATTTCCTTCATTACCCCAAGAAGTTAGAGGACCAGGTGTCACAAAGATAGGAAAACCTGAAATTCCACTAGGAGCCATTGAATCCTGAAGAGTTTGAATTAACACTGACTCAAGTACTTAACTTCTCTTGTGTGTGCTCAAAAGTGTTTCTCTATCTCTTTGTATTCATCTACCACCTGTCTATTGTCTTTCTACCTATCTCTAACTATTTAGGTCTTTACTATTTACATAAATATGGGTAGGGTGACCTTATGTTGGTAGGGTTGCCCATATAAAATAGAAGTAATTTTTGTAGATGTTCCCATATGCAATCTGAAATTAGAGTCTTATAGTAGAAATCAAATAATGAAGAGTGTTAATTTTAATACTTGAAATATTAAGCTAGAAGTGCTGAATATTCCTTTAAGTATTGCTGCATTGATGTGGCTGGAGAGAGGGATCAGGACCCACACTGCTCTTGCAAAGGACTCAAATTTGGTCCTCAGCACTCATGTAGGGTAGCTCACAACCACCTTTAATTTCAACTCCAGAATGTCTAATTACTCTGGTTTCTGTGGTCATGTGTAGGTGGGTTCGCATCCATGTATATACACACATACCCATAATTTAAAACAATAGTAAAAATAAACCTTTAAATTTGTTTGCATTGAGCTTGTCTCTGAACCCACACAATGCGTGAATAATATACATAAAAGGAAGCAATGGAGTCTAGATGGGAGGAACATTGTGTGTAAGATGTAGTCTAATTCCATTTTAAATCAAATTTAGAAAGAATTATCTCAGAATAAAATATGGCTTTTCACTGTCCTTGGTAATGGAAAATATATAGAATGGATGAGTACTCTCTGAACCTCAGAGAGGTAATAGTTTATCTTCATCTCATTCAGAATTGAAGCCAAGGTACCAAGCGGTTCTGGTTACTTTTTACTCTCCTTTCTCATCGTCCTCCTTTGATTTGGAAAGTAACAATCAGTGTAAGCGCTATGGGAATATGTATAAGAAAAATACGAAGTATCTGGGATATTAACAATATAGAAAATCAGTTTACTTTTTTTTAAAAAATCCATAAGTATAGAAAATATGGTTAGGGAGACACAGCAACAAGTTCTTTTTCCTGTAGAGAGACTCATAACTTAGAATTTGAAGTTACAGATAAGTGGTTATTTGCAAGTTACACACATGGGTGGAGATGCTAGACACTGCCATTTGAGCTGTTGTTCTCGTAGTTCATGAAGGGATACTGGAGGATCTTCACAGGACCAGAGTGGTTCACCCTGTCCAAAATTTAATCTGAAGTGCATTTGACAGTTGCTAGCACCTTCAGATGTCAAGAAAGGCAGACTTTCCCATTTCCAAGAGTCAGTATTTCAGCACTACCCAGGTCCCCTACTGTAAGGGTTTAAACGAGGCACATAACACACGATGATAACTCAGGATTTATGCTGTACGACTTTGGTACGTTATGAGCCTCATTTCCTCATTTAGTGGAATGAATACAAAGGCAACCTTGTTCTAGGAAGTGTTCAAATAGTTCTCTCAGAGATAGTTCAATTTTCTGCTTCTCAAAAGAAATCAATAATACTGATCTGATTCTATAGGCTGTTTGTTCAACACTACCACTAGCAACGGTTTGTTTGTTTTTAACTAGATGATGGTTTCTAGATGAAGTGCCTAGAAATTTCTTTTAATTTATTTGCAAGCTGAATTCAATAACACCACGATAGAATAAAGAAATAAAAATAAAGACTCAGTTGAAAGGGAAATTCAAAGCGTTTCATTTGTTAGAAGCACATTTTTTTTTTCTTGGTCAAGGCCAGCACTTCAATCTCAACAGTGTTTCAAAACCTGCAGTGTTATAATGATGGTGATACACACATTTTTTCTCTCTTAAAAATGAGTTGAAGGAAAATGAAACTATAATTTCAAAATATTGCTGCAGCTAGAACACAGTCACATGTGTAGTTCTATAACATGCTATTTGAGTATTTTCTGTACAATCATCACATTAAACACAAGGAATAGGGAAAATGAATTTTAAGGAAAGGAAGTCAATACGAAAAAATGCCCAATATTATACGACGTGCTGTATTCAAATCAGAATTTCATTAATCTAACTTGAATAAGCTTAATTCCCTCCTCCGTCTTAATCAAGACAGCTTTAAGATGAAACTTAGAGATAACATTTAGAAGCCAGTGAATTCAGCAAATCCGATTCGTTCTTTCATATAAAGAATTACAGTAATAGCAAAGGCCTGTACAGATTCTCATCCAGGTGTGTGATTTAAAACATATTCCATATAGTCATTAGATGGCTATAGAGAAACAGATTCTATCTGTGTAGTAGAACACTCCTTTTCACAGTATGTAGCATAATTCCTGCAGGTGGCTCATGAAGGATGGAAGAGGAGCCCTCACTGTGAATGTTCATCTTGTTTTACAGCAAAGACTTAACATGATGATCCAATGTAGGGATGGTTGAATGCAGAGTTCACTGTTTATTTCACAGATGCCTGTTAGTGTTTTTCTAAATTCTGGGGATCTTCCAAATTCCGATCAGAAGCCAGTCAGATAATTCTACTCGTGTATAAATGGAGAAACCGGAGACCATAGAGGTGAAGCGACTTGAGTACGTCATCATTAACGGGGAGTTTTTGAAATTACTGTACTCAAGAGAATATGTCCTAATTTTTATCTTGTGCTGGCAAACATGCCACTGCTTTTTATTTCCTTTTTATTTTTTTAAGATTTGACCATGTGACAATTAGCTCTAACTGTCAACTTAGCACAACTTGGAACCACCTGCAAAGAATTTCAGTGAGGGCTTGTCTACCTGGGTTGGGCTGAGTGTGTACCTGCTGGAGACTGTGTTATCTGAGCTAATTGATGTTGGAAGACTCAGCCCATTTGGGTGACACCGTTCCGCAGAGAGTCCTGAACTATATGAGTGGAAAACTGAGGGAGAGAGTCCAAGAACAAGAAAGCGAACATGCATGCATTTGTTTCCCTCTGCTCTTGACTGTGGATATAATGTGATTGACTATTAAAAATCCCTCTCGACTCCCCACAGTGGTGGAGGACTGTGAGTTGGAACTACAGCCTGAACTAGACCTTTCCTTTCATAGCAGAATATTTTATCTCAGCAACAGATAGGAAACTGGAACATGCCTTACTCTTTGGTGCAGTTTAACTTTGTGATGTAAGACAGGAGGATTAAAGTTGATACTTTTTAAAAGCATATTATTTTGGAGTGGTGCTCTTGTTTCTCCTTTGTAATACCTACATGTAGTAATTTCAAAGTGGAGTAATTTTTGTATTTATTCAAAGTTCTAAAACCTGAGGGAATGTATTAAATGCTATACATAGAAGATGAACAAATATGCAATTATTTTCTAAAAATCTAAATCTCTATATAATTTTTGATTACTGTATAAGCACATAGATGTCAAATGTCAAAGTAGAAGGAAAATAAGTCACAAGATAAATAATCTGGGAAAAGTGGCAATGCATATGGAGATTTATTTTTTTGATCTTTTTAAACAAAGCAAAAAGGAATGGAATATGTACGTGCATGCACACATATACATATACACATACAGGTACAAGTATGCATGTAATTATACATGTAACACATGTTACTATCCAATAACATTAATGACAATGCTATGATATGAAGATGTGATAGAACACAGATCAAACAAATTCACCAAGTATGTTTATCTAAACTTCACATGAAATATACATTTGTAACCATTCAATGTCAAAGTGCCTATAATCCTAATACATAAGGAAGCATTTATGAGACTATGCCACCTACTGATAAATCAAGGTTGGGAATAACCCAACGGATTCAACTGGGAGACAGTTTCTAGAAATTACTTTAAAAGACAAGTCAAACTCAAATAGAGATGTCTAAGATTGCCATTATGTAGAAAAACTATATTAGTGATTCTAAATATAATGGCCTTTTATAAATTACTCGTGTGTGTTATATATTGGTATCTGTGACTTTCTCCCAATGACACTATATTGCTATTGTTAGCTGTTTATTTTAAGTCATTTTAATTTAATAAGACATACAATGTTAGAGAAGCACTTGAGAATTTTATTTTTAGAAACCCCATTGCTATGTCTGGAGATTGCTTCATGCAGACCAGCATTACTTTTGCAAGTAAAGCTTTTCAATTTGGTATAAACATTTTCATATAAATTTAAACTGTTACTCAAAGCAAATTTTTATAAAGTCCCTGAGCTTCTCTGAAAAAAAAAATACAACCTTCACCAGCTCCTGGGACTTCACCATTGGCACCAACTCTTCTGGATCAATGACACCTACCAACTAAAATCTGGTTTTATATGCTATTGTGTCTCAATTATTTGCCTGAGCCTCACCTGTAAAACCAGGACACTTCCCTGTCCCATTCTTTGTGGCAGTTAATGACTTCCCATGGCTATCCCCATTTTATAGGGCCAATAATAACACTTTTTTTCTCCTAGCCACCTGCCTTCTCAT